>JASDQU010199015.1:2171-19352 GCA_032191745.1 Picea mariana
TGGGTTTCCTCATGAAAATCTGTCTCTGTGTGTATTTTATGTGTGACTGATGATCTTTACTCTTACTGTCCATATGCTGTATGTTGCTTGATAACACATGAAGAAATATTAATAATTGTTAACAAGGTGTAAAATTGTTTAAGCTTATAAACAACTGATTCACCCCCCCCTCTCAGTTGTATTAGTATTTCCAACAAATAGGATTCAAACCCATGCAGCCTTGTTGAGGAAGGAAAGAAAGGAGGTAATTCGAGGACAAATACATATATGCAAGATACCAGAGTAGAGAAAACACTATCTCGAGAAGAGAAGAGAGCATACTTCGACTCTGGAATTGAGAGGAGAAAATGAGCAATAAGCTCATGCTGGCTATAAGAAGCCATAGGAAAGGTTTCGCTACAATATGATAAACAAGGTTGACGAGTGATTGAGAAAGTGCTCATGTAGATCTCCTTGCTTGGAGTAGAGAAAATCGATTGCCAAGATCCTGTGGGAGGAGGAGAATAACCTTCATCCTGACTGTCGTGGAGAAAAGAGAATGAATCTCTCTTAGAGCATAATGTTCTATCTTGTGGGTGGCCAGAGGTAAATACAATAGGAGTGTTTGTTCCTATGGTTGGGAGGAAACATGCACCCCTTTCAGCAGTTGCTTCACATTTTCCAGTTCTGATAAGTATTTTCATACTATGTGTAATATATTGGATGTGATGATTGAGTGTCTCTGTTTATGGTTAAATCTTGCATTATTTGAACAGTTATTAGATAGGATCTTTTTCTTTTGTAAACTTCTATATTTCATGAATTTCAATTTATCTCAGTTTAGCTGCTAGATAGTTATGAGATGTGAATCCGCATGAGAGATGGGATAGGATTGACTGAAATGTATGACTCCTACCAGCCCTTTGAAGTTTTCCTTAGCGATAATGTCAAGTCCAAGTCTGTGAAAGAAGGGAAATTTTCCTTCAAACTAACCACCCATCTCACCGAGGGCTCAGACCCATGTCCTTATCCTATTTATTGCAAAAGGATTTGTGCCTAGCCTTTAAGATTTTCCAAAGGACCCATGTGATGAGGTCCTAGGAACCCTACACTAGTCTGAAAGGAGCTATCTCTTTCATCTTTGGGACTTGGGACTTGTGACTCCACAATCCTCGAAAATTTCTGAAGGCTGAAGTCATGAATCAATGAGGGCCATCGATCTGGGGATCCAATTTATATCTCTCTCAGTCATTAGATCAGACGTAGCAAGTGTTAATCACTTCGACGAAGTGCTACTTCAAGGGAATGGGAGTGGTCTAGCGCCAAAAATCCCAAATGTCGAAGTCACGAAGTTAATATAAACCATTGACAATGGAGGGGCACGTGTCCATGGATCAATGATTATCCAAAAGATACATGTTGAACACCTGAATGTCGAACTGTCGAAGTGACATGGACCATCGATATTCAAATCCTTCGGAATCCCTCCCAGTCGTTTATCTAAGGGAGCCATCCTCAACTAACCAACTAACTGGGAACGCGTCATGGAGAAACACGTGGGCCCTACTCGTCCCCTGTTAAGTCTTGACCATTGAAATAGGACTATTGGATGAGTGGGTACATGGCAAGCGATCGCGTAGTCCAGAGACTTTGTACTCCAGAGGAACCTGGCCAAGATTCTACGAAGTATGAAACCAACAAATTCACGAATGCCGAAATAAATTTGGGTTGTTGGTAGGGAGAGGACATGTGGTGCCAGACCCAAGAGTCCAAAGACTTGGCTCTTTGTGGGATTTGCGTCAAGAGGGTTCAATGATCTTCA
This sequence comes from Picea mariana, assembly GCA_032191745.1. Taxonomy (NCBI): domain Eukaryota; kingdom Viridiplantae; phylum Streptophyta; class Pinopsida; order Pinales; family Pinaceae; genus Picea; species Picea mariana. The sequence goes on from JASDQU010199015.1 coordinate 3,973, forward strand.
AAGCCTGAAGCCGTGAAGTAATGAGGACCATGAATCTATGGATCCATGTGGATTCATCCCAGCCGTATGATGGGGGTTGACGTGGTTCACCGACATCATCCCAGGTGATGTGGACCTGCAACCAAGGTACCACGTGTTACCCATATTTGGTCGATTCACATACCCTTTATGACTATTAAAGAATGACATGTGTCACCCCCCTAATGAGGGCACGTGTCACCATTTGACCCTTGTCACGTGTCAACTTCTGATTCGTTTCTGCTTGGCCAACATGACTAGTGACATGTCCGAAACTCCAGGAGTCTATATGATTTTGGGAGTTCGAAAGATTGAACATAGTATAGTTGAGGAGGGTACAATGTGGATAGTCGATCATCGAACGTCAAAATCCCAATGGCGATTTTCGATCACTGAAACATTGAAAACTTAGAACAAAGATCGTTGACTACCGAAACGTCGAAACATAAGACGTTCAACTCTAAACATCGAATGTTGATCGTCGAATGGCTAAGGCCACGTGGAGAGATTTCAGGGATTGGGAAATAGGAGTGTTTCATGTCGATCGTCGAAGCCCCTTTTTACCATAGGATATTGATGGAGGATGTGTATCGTTGATTTCTCCATTGTTCGGCGATCTGGGAAATTTGACATCACTATTGGAACTTCTAAAGTCCAAAAGTTTCAAAGAGTTGAAACCTTTGCTAAGAATACTCTTAGCTCCTGGTTTTCAGCCCGAGGTCATGAGGAGGACCCCACTAGTTGGTTTAAGCACATAATGGGAGTTGTAAACTTAGGAGGAGAAGAATAAGATGTCTCTTCTTAGTAAGGGACTGAAAATGAACCAAGGAAACGCAAAAATTTGATGACCCATCCCTAGAAAGGGTATTTAGGGGTTGGGTGTGTTACAAATTGGTATCATATCATGGAAACAACACTTTTCCTACAAGTCACATAAAAATATTATTTGAGATATTATGGGGTAACACCTTACCTTACTCCTTTCTATAACAAACTTGTATAAACCTCTACTGAAGAGAGGAACGACAGCTTCTATTGTTGATAGATTTTTTTGAATTCTGCATTGTAGGTTGCTAGTGTTCCAAATAAATAGATGACTTCACCTTACAATGATATGCGTTGTTCATGAATTGGTAGATTAGTAACTAACAAAAAATGTTTTATTAGCACTCAAGCAGTCAGTGAACAACATGAGAACTACAATGTAAAGGATGGTGACACATCATGAGTTGGGGGAGACATCCCACAATAGAGAGGAAGAATCTGATGAAAGGAGGGTGGTGGAAACCCCTCCAAATTTGGTTGAAACTGTAAGAAGCCTCATGGAAGAATTACGGAGTTATAAGGCTGACAACGAAAGGTTGATCAAGGAACAGGGAAAGAAGACATAAATTAATGCATTCCTACTACAAAGTCTATCAGATATACAAAGGAAATTGCAATATGGTCTAGCTGCCAGTCATGTGGACAGACATCATACTAAGAAAACTCCAATTCCACCCGAGATACAAAATTATGTTCCTAAAAGTGGCCACACCAAGAGTATCACCTCAAAGAAGGCCCAACATGGAGCCAAGAGACATTCAATGGAATATTCCTCTAGTGAGGATACCGACAACTCCAAGGAATATTCTAGTAGCAACACTATTTCTCATTCCTGGATGAGAAGAAAGAAGAGGAAACAATCCAAGGGTCCTGACCCTTAAGAGTTAAAGAAATCCAAACCACCCACCTTTTATGGAGATATTAATAAGGGGGGGATAAGTAGAAATTTGGCTACTCGGCTTGAAGAATCACTTCAAATTCCATGACTACTCTGAAAACTTAAAGGCTTGGATAGCCATTTTCAACCTGAATGGAAAAGCTTCCATTTGGTGGGAGGACCTTAGGAATGTGAAAGGATTCCATGAGGAATTTTCATGGAAACAATTTGAGAAATACTTCAAGAAGAAGTACCTTTCAGAAAATTACTTTGATGTGACGATCAAGGAGTTCTATGAACTCAAGATGGGACAACTCACCATAGATGAGTATATCAACAAATTTCTCGAGTTGATGAGGTATGTGCCCTACATAAAGGATTAAAAGGTAAATATGCAATGATTTATTAGTGGATTACCTCAGTCCTACCAGGACATAATTTAGTTTGATGAGCCAAAGACCTTAGAAGATACTTTTTGAAAAGAAAGGTATTTCTATGAGCAATTCAAGAGTAAGACAAAACCCCATGAAGACTTGAAGAAGAAAAACAATTTAGGATTCAAGAAGAATGGGTTTAAACCTTCGATATTTAAGAGCCCTGGTAAGAGCTCTAGGATGAGCCTTCCTACTAGAAGTGTGTATCAGAAAAATTTTCCATTCCAGAGTGGAAATAAACCATTCATAGTAGCTCCACATAAGATTGATAACACAAAGAGAGAACCCTTGAAATGTTGAGGATGTGGAGAGGAACATCTGGTGAGGGACTGTCTTCATAGGAAACAAAACAATGGGAGGGTCTAAAACATCCAAGATGTTACCACAGTCAATGATGTGGCTAGGAGCCTGCAAAAAATTTATGCAGCCTTGGATAATAGACAAGTTGACCACCAAGCTTCACTGGTGGAGATGGAAGGTACGATTTCCAACCATTTTGTTTCCATTTTATTTGACCCCGGTTCTAATTTGAATTATGTTGCCCCTCAAACTATTGAGAAATGTAAATTGCAACAAGTTAATCATGATAAATCATGGTTGGTACAACTAGCCACTTGAACAAAAGAAAATTAACATAGGTCTTACCGGCAACTTAGTAGTGCTTTGGCAAAAAATGCAAGTAAGAGGGACAAAATCCAAGTATGCATGTGTAGAGAAATTTAGGGTTATAATAGTAATATAGTTTGAACTGGGATATTTTCACCTATAACCTTATTTAAGCATGAAACATGGAAAACTGGGTGTACTCGTGAGGATGCAGGCAACTCCAATTTGTATGCCATAGTACCAATCTTTTTCAACACCTTATAAGGGCCATAATACCTTGGTGATAACTTATTATCCTTCTTGTCTTGCTTGAGGGACATATGTTTGTATGGTTGTAGTCTTAAAAACACTCAATCCCCTACTTCGAAAATTCTTTCACTACGATGTTGATATGCTTGTTGTTTCATGTGATTTTGTGCCATGGTCAGGTTGTCCTTTAAGATTTGGAGAACTTATTGTTGATGCTCGATGTGATCTTCCACTGCTTGAACCTTAGATTTTTCTTTTAGAGAAGAAGTGATGGAAGGAGGGTGGTATCCATAGAGTTCCATAAACGGTGTCATTTTTGTTGCAATATGAAAGGAAGTGTTATACCACCATTCCACCAAGGGTAAGCATTTGAACCGTTGTGTTTCTTTATCAGAGACAAAGCAACGAAGGTAACCTTCCAGAAATTTGTTCATTATCTCGGGTTTTCCATCAGATTGAGGATGATAGGATGAGCTATGAGCCAATTGAGTACCCAAACAAGAAAATAATTATGTCCAAAAATGTCCAGTGAAGATAGGATCTATGTCAGTTACAATAATCTTTGGGATTCCATGTAGTTTTTGAATTGTCTCCATGAATGTGGTGGAAACTGTATTGACTTTGAAAGGATGAGAGAGTGCACAAAAGTGTGCGTACTTGGTCAGTCTATCAACAATCACCATGATTACACTCTTTTCTTCAGACTTCGGTAACCCTGTGATGAAATCCATGGAAACCTCCTCCCAACACTGACTTGGGATGGCTAGTGGTTGTAAAAGACTTGGGGTCTTAATTGTTTCCACCTTATTTTGTTGGAAAACCAAACATTCTGCTACAAACCTTTAAACGTCAATTTTAAGGCCTTCCCATAAAAATTCCTTCTTGAACCTATGGTAGGTTTTCAAAAATCCCGAGTGCCCTCCTACCGGAGAGGTGTGCAATTCCAATAGAATTTTTTTTTAGTTGGGATTTCTTACATAAATATAAGCGATCTTTGTACCATAGTGAATCATTTTTCCATGTAAATGTATCTGATGCACTGGAATCCTGTTGCAACCTTTGAATGAGAGTCCACATGTTTTCATCATTCTTCCATTCATCCCTCACTTCTATTATCCAATCCGGTTGGATGATCGAGATAGCATAGAGAAAGGCCTCAACATATTCATCCTTTCTTGAGAGTGCATCTGCCACAACATTTTGCTTCCCTTTTTTATAGATTATTTCAAAATCATAACCTAATATCTTGGTCACCGATTTTTGTTGTTCTTTTGAAGATAGTCTTTGTTCCAAAAAGTATTTAAGACTATCATGATATGTTTTGACCTTGAAGTTCCTACCTATTAGGTAAGGGAGCCATTTCTTCAATGCATGTAGTATTTCGATCATTTCCTTCTCATAAATGGGTTTGTGTAAGTCATTTCCCTTGAGTGGTCGACTTTCAAAAGCTAGAGGCCTTCCTTCTTGCATTAGGACAACACCAATGCCATTTCTCGAGGCATCACATTCCACAATAAAGGTTTTTGTGACGTATGGTGTGTTCAAGACATGAGCTTTTCACATAACCTCTTTAAGTTTTTCAAAAGATTTAGTTGCTTTTGGAGTCCATGAAAATTAATCCTTCTCAGTTAGTGTCGTTAAAGGTGCTTTTATTCTCCCATAGTTCTGAACAAACTTGCGGTAGTAACCTGTCAAACCCAAAAATCCTCTAAGATTCTTCAATGTTTTGGGAATCAACTAGTCCATCATGGCCTTAATCTTGTTAGGGTCTACCTTGACACCATCATGAGATACAATATGACCCAAATACTCTACCTCCTTCACCCCAAATAAACTTCTGGACGGTTTGGCATATAGTTGTTTCTCCTTTAGTAGTTGTAGCACCTTGTCAACATGTCACACATGATCCTCCCAAGACTCTCTATAGATTAGTATATCATCAAAAAAATACTAACACAAATTTTCGAAGGAAGGGATTGAAAATGGAATTCATCAACCCTTGGAATGTGAAAGGTCCATTTGTAAGGAAAAAAGGCATGACCAAAAATTCATAATAGACTTCATGAGTTCGGAATGTTGTTTTCGGGATATCTTCTTCCTTCATTCTAATCTGATGATACCCTGAATGGAGATCCAACTTTGTGAAATAGATTTCTCTCGGTAGTTCATCTAACAATTCATCAATGATAGGAGTGGGAAACTTATCTTTAATAGTGATCTTGTTGAGCTCTCTATAATCTGGACACATATGCCATGAGCCATATTTCTTGAATACCATTACCACTGCTGTAGAGTAACAACTTTGGCTAGGTCTAATAATGCCAACCTCTCACATTTCTTCAACCATGCGCTCAATTTCACTCTTCTGGGCATAAGGGTAATTGTACGTCCTGATGTTAGGAGGAACACTCCCAGGAATTAAGTGAATCTCGTGATCATGATTTCAAGTGGGTGGAATACCTTTGGGAATATCTTCAAATACTTTGGAATGCTTATCAATGATCCCTTGGAGATCTAGAGGAATAGATGGCTTAGATGTTTGAACATATAGTGAGCATAGTTGTGCAATTACACCTTGATGCCCCTTTTTCAATAATTTTGTCATGCCATTAGAGCTTATCACCTTACTAGGTTTCCCTGTGATACCTCTTAACTTAATTTCTTTTCCTTCCAATGAAAATTTCATGAAAAGCTCTTGAAAATTATAATCTACTATTCCTAATGATTGTAAGCATTGGATTCCTAGTACAACATCAGCACTACCCATGGGTATAGAAATCATTGGACTATTCATTACATATTCCCCCATAGTAATATTGATCTTATTGCATTTTCCTGAGAAATTGATATTTCCTCCATCTGCAATCATTACTTGAAACTCTGGTGTTGGATATATAAAGCAATTGAGAGCTTTGGCTAATTGATAGTGAATGAAATTATGAGTACTACCAGAATCAATTAGGACTATTACCTTCTTTTTTTTGATATATCCTTCGATCTTGAGGGTTTGAGGAGTGCTAATTCTAGCTAATGCATTACACGATATCGTGGGAGTCAACTCTTCAGAAGAAATCGCGTCTACATTTTCATCTTGAGATGGTTCTTGTTCTTGTTCTTATTCCTATTCACAATCTATGTAGAATAATTTCTTCACACGACACTTATGTCCCTTACTGTACTTGTTGTCACAATTAAAGCATATACCTTTTTCTTTTCTTTCGTCCAATTGTTGAGGTGTCAACCTTGTAGGTTGAGGTGTTTTAGAAGAAGGAACATTATTCTCTCGATAGATGTTAGGAGTGGTCCTTCTAGTATCCATAGCCATATTTTTACTTTCAACATTTCTTGCCACCCTAAATGCATTCTCCAATGATTTGGGTTCCCAAAGGCGAACCTCATGTTGAATGTTATCCCATAAAATTCCTATGAATACATCAATCAAGTGATCATCTGGAATATCTATTAGCTTTATATTCAATCTTTGGAAGTTCTCAATGTTCTATGTAACTGAACCCTTTTGCTTGAGATTTATAATTTCCTAAAGAAGGTATTTCTCCTTGTATCCTCATAGTGTGCTATCATTTCTTCCGTGAAAATTGTCCAAGTGATGAGTGATTTGCGAGAACAAAGCCATCGATACCACACAAATTGATTGGGTTCTAAATATAAAGAAGAAATCTGTACCTTTTGTATATGTGGCACATTATGCAGATCAAAGAATTGATCCATCTGAAATATCCATGTGATTGGGTCCTTTCCATCAAACTTCCTCATATCGATCTTAGGAAAGTGGTTGGTCTTCAACCCAAAGTTAGAGTTTATCCATTCTTGATTCATCTTCCTTATGTCCTCATCATGAATTTCATGGGATACATTTTCACTTTCAGGTGTCCTCTCTATTAGGAAATTTTTCAATCCTTCCATGATCTCCCTTTTTAAACCATCCATATTAGTATCCATTATTTCCTCCAACTTAGCTTCTGTTGAATCCATCATCCCTTGTAGTTCATATTTTGTTATTGTCTTCTTTTGTAAATCATTTATGTCCCTACGCATTTCTTTACCTTCATCAAGAGTCCAAGTAGGATTGTTTGGTGGCTTATTTGGTGTATAAGTTCCCTTTTTTGGTGGCATTTTGGCAAAGTATCACTTTAAACCTTGATTTTGAGGTGGTTCTTCTAGACAATATTTCTTTTATTGTATCTCCAAAATTTCATCCCTTCTGGGTATGATTTTTTTTTTTGTTCTCTGATATTTCTTCTCTGCAATGCCATAGGTCTGATCAAAATTGGATGTGCCAAGTGGAATTTATGATAACTTCCCCACAATTTGGTATTTTTGGCCTTTCCAGGATATCTCACTTGTATAGAGTTCCCCACACAAAATAATTGATATAAAATTATGAAACTTGTACCAGAAATACTACAGACTGTCCACTATCCAATGAAACTAGTCTCACTCAATTTGGATACTCGAAGAAGAATTTATGGTTGTTTTAACCAAAACACCTTCTTGAGACTAGTCAATAGGACTAGTCAGATACCCTATATTCCACAGGGTGTATCTACAAATGTAATATGACCCAAAAGATGAATTTTTTATCAAATATACCTTAATAATTTTTGTGAATATCCTCAGTATTTCAGAGTCGGAAACGTTACAGAAGAAATTTCATAGTGAAAATTATGGAATGATTAAATTCGGGATGATTCCAAAACCCTATCTTACACGACCTGTATCTCTGAAATTGTAAGGCCTCAGGAGCTGAAATTTGAAACCAACGTACCTTGATCCGTCTACTAAATATCCTTCAAGGGGTTCCTTCTAAAACGTTGTAGCAAACAAATTATAGAAAAAATTTCAAGGTGTCTCAGATGTAGCAGCGAAACCCCGAGACCTTGAGCTCTGATATCAAATGTTAAGAGCAGGGATGATTTTAAGGATGTAAATTTATTTTAAAATGTAGAAACCTTGGCAAATCTTACTAATCCTTCATATGTCAACTATAAATGTTTGGCGATATTTTTGTAAAATTTTGGTGATTTTTAAGGTAAAATAATTTTATCCTATAAAATTTGGGCGAATCAATTTTAAAATAGCGAATATCATTTTTGGAAAAACCATGGAAAATTAGCCCATGAGTGAAATTTAGCCCCTAAAATAATCCCTGGAACTTAAGAACTAAATATCAATATAGCATAGAAAAACCTCGGAATAAGTACTCAACACCTTGAAAAGATACAATTTCATATAATAAGTTTCTTCGAGGGTGAAACCTCCTTATACACCACATAAATTTCCCAATACAAGATGATTCCAAATGAAAATGTCTCGTTGGTATATATAGGAGACTAGGAGGTACAATTACAATTAATGGACCGAAGCCGACATAAATTAAATAGCATTACTAATGTAATATGCCTCAATTAAGGGGTAATGTGCCACTATTTAAGGCTCAACATATTTGCGGACCTGAATTCTCATTTGTTCTGGTGCCTAAATTTCTACTCGATTTTGAAAACATATCGATAGGCAATTCCCAATGATGAGATGTTTAGAAAATCCATTTCGGTTTGGATGTACCTATGCAGATCCCCATGGTATTTCAAAACTAGATGTCGCTTGAATTCTTTGATACTCAGCTTGGTGTGCATGGTATGGAAAGTATTTTTGAACTCTGGCACTGTTTGGCTCTTCTCTTGCCGCAGTGTGATCCATCTCATGTATTGGTCTTCATAGTTATCAATAGGATAGTATTGTTCTTTGACCCCATCCACAAAAAAAATCCCAAGTGGGCTAGGCCCCATATATTCCATATTCCTCTGTGGATATTTGCTCCCAGTAAGTTTCCCACCAATGTTTGACATGGGGGGAGGGCCTTGAGGAGTGCGAAAGTGATCTTTTCCCTGTCGAAAAAATTTTGAACAGAGAAATAACCTTCTAATAGATTTAACCATTTTTCTAGGGCATATGCATCTATCTGACCTTCAAATATGGGAATATCAAAATTAACTTGTACCTTGAAAGGAGAAGTCCTCCAAAATGGTCGCTTGTTGAAGATGCGCATGTTGTTATCGACAGGCGTTCAAGAGTGTGTGCAGAATTCTCCATCATTTTGTCCCTTTGTCGTGCGATAGCTTGCTCAAGCAATAGGTTAATATAATTTTCTTCTTTGTTATCTTTCTTTTCTGCCACCATCAAGGGTTTCTTGGGCGTGTGAGGGTCATTTTCCTTAAGAGAGAAAAAATCTAGACCCAACTGGTTATATTTGGACCTTGTTGAGGACATGTGCGGAAAAACGATCAAGAGCAGCCTGCTTTGATACCACTGATCAAGATTATTTTTGAAACAAAATGAAACACTCATGAAAATTTCCAGAAATAGAGAAATACATCAATACTTGATTTCTATTAATGAAATAATTGTAAAGAGACTGTAAAAATATAGAGTGCAAGACTCGCTAGAATGGTGGCAACTTTATCTCTGAGAAGAGATGTGACGGCTACGCTCATTCGCAAGAAGATGATCAAAATAAGTCTCTGAAGGGATTTTTATGATAAAAAATAATGCCAAAACCCTAGACATCCAAAAATCTAAACCTAGGAGATGAAACACCAAAAGTCATGTGGGCCCCATTTGGGTAAGTTAGTACATTAACTTCCTGGGGTCGTAACTTTTGCATATGATCTCCGTTTTAGGCGTGTGATAGCCCGTTGGAAAGGTATTTTCAAGAACTATGCATTACATGATCAAAATTTGACTCTATTTATAGTTTGAATGTGGTGATCCAAAAAAACATTGTTTAGGGGCCCAAAATGGCCCTGGAAGTACAACAAGATGTGCTAACATGAAAACATACAAAATAAGATAGTTGGATTAGGTGGGAGACCACCAATATCTGTAGGGACTCAAATGGCCTCAGAAGTGTAGAACCCACAATTACAAAGAAGTGCAGAAGAGTGTGTTGTACTAAAAACTAACAAGAGGAGACAGTTGGAACATGTGGGTGGCCACCAATATCACTCCATGTCATTACACACGAACCATCATGAAATATATGTAGCCTTCCTTGCTTAGAATTCACATCTAGTATGCAAAGTTTTCCTCTAGAAATATTTTTCTAAAAATAATAATGTTTTGGAGACCATCCACATTGACAGTTTCAATGTTCACGAAATCCAAATGTCCTCTTATTACAACTTTCCTAACACAATCAAATGCATATTTTCAAAAATGAGACGTTATATTATTTTCTCCTCTGGATTACCTTTCCAATGGTTGTACTAATGCCTAGCTTTTAGTTATAGAATGAAAGTTATGGCTTTTTGAATTTTCCATTTCTACTCAATTGTGCCCTATTCACACTGGTGCAATCTAGCTGAGAGGCCATCTTCTACCACTGATAGAGGAAAATATCTCAAGAACCAAGATTTTTTTTTATATTAGATGAAGATAGTATTCTTAATTGTGAGTACATAGAAACTTTCATATTGATGATCTAATGCTCCACTCAAATTTTGCGTCAATATGGAATTGTCAACTTTGCCCTTTTTTACATTTTCCCCATACTAAATTTTTAGTAAAAACGAATATATCCCAAATGGAGAAAAGCTATAGAAAATTCAGTAAGACAAAGTTATTTGGCTTGTTGAGGAGGTAAGATGTTGAGAAAATAAGTTTTTTCCATATTTTTTATCTAGGGTCCCTTTTCCTCTAAAAACCCCAAAAAATATCTAAAAGGTCTCCCACAATAGTGGATTTTGGCTTGTTTCCGTGTCTCCATTCCAAACCCCTTAGAATTTGGCCAATTTATCCACCAGATTTCTTCATGTATGCTCCCTTGAATTCTTGTTAAAATTTGATTAGAAATAGGGCCTTTGTCAAGGAGTACCACAATGTTCTTCAAAAATCATTAATTTGCAATTCCTTGAAAACTGGAGCAAAATTGGCCAATCACCCTCACTGATACTTTTGTACTCCTCCTCACCGCATACCTACCCCTAATATGGAAAATTGGTTGACATGGCATGACACAGGGCTACTAATGTGATATTGATGTCCATTTATCATCCCCTAATGTGGTCATGTCACCATCCTTCTTTTCTTTTCTTTCGACACTCCAAGTTTTTCTTTCATTGACCAAACAAATATTTCTCCCATTGTCAAACCCAAAATTTTATTCTACCAATGAACACACAATTTTGTTCCATTAACAAACAATTAATTTTGTTCCATAGGCAAACTCCATATTTTCTCATCAGCAAACTTCAAATTTTGTCTCATCCGCAAACTTCGAAATTTTCCTCATTGGAGAACTTCAAAATTTGGCTTTTGGTGAACCAATTTTTTTTTCTTTTGGCAAACTAAGAAATTTTTCATTCGGTGAACCAAAAAATCTATCTTTTAGCGAACTAAAAATTTTGTCTTTCGGAGAACTAAGAAAAAGTTGTACGACGATGAACTCAATACTTCTCTTCACATCAACAAACTCAAATTTTACTTCAATAAACTCACTTTACTTTACATCGGCGAAGTAAAATTTCCTTTCATCGGTGAAGAAAAGTTTTATTTTCATCAGTGAAGTGAAATTTTTTCAACGAACTTGGAAATTTGTCATCGCCAAATAAAAAAAATTATTTCAACAAACCAAAAAAAATTCTCTTCAATGAATTACAAAATCTTCTTCAACAAACAATAAGTTTTATCTCATCATCAAATTACAAAATTTTCCCATTGGTGATATCCATATCTTTCCATCGACAAACTCCTCTAACTTGGGAATTTTTTACCAAATCTAACATGAATCTAGACCATTGATCTCCAAATCAAATGTGATTTGGGCCATTGATGGGTATATGTAATTTTCAAAGGAAATTTTGTACGTGGATTCGATGAAATCTTTCAACTTAGCTTTGCATAGATGATTTTTACCCTACACTCATCAAATTGACATTCGTATCCAACAATTTGATTCCCCTAAGTGAAACTAAACTCAAATTTTCACCCATAAATTGGGAATTTCTCCCCAATTTACCATTATTCCCTAAATTCTATGTGGATTGAAACTCTACAACAACAAATTTATCAAATTTGTGTTGGTCTCTAGCCCATATGAGTCCAATGTTGAAATCTTTTCTCTAATACCACTCTATCGTATCTAGCTCCCATGATGAATGTAACACACCCACTACCATAATCAAATTTTTTGTTGCTTTCTGCAGAATCAGAGCCCCCGAAATATCTACGGAGGCCTAGTGTAAGCTATCTCTTTCTCTGTCTACTCCCACGTGATCGTGGGTCATGATCACAAGTCAAATAACCATGGCGCCTCTCAGTAATTCATGACTCAGCGCTAGAGAAATGTCAAATCGTTCGACTCTGCAACCGATGAACCCCGACAGGGCTAGCGACTGGCCAATAGGGATGAATCCCAATAGGGTTAGCGAATGGCCAATAGGAATGGGCCCTGTCGCACGGTTGAGTGGAGCATAGGTGGCAAGAAGGAAGCGCGACACGGTGGGCAACGTGACAGGAGACGGGTCCCACTTCACACGCCACACCATTCCCCCCCCCCATTAAAGGCAGAATGGAAAGGGGGGTCCGGAATTCGCCTGAGCACCGTTGATCAAGGCGAATAAATCCTAACCGTTCAAGAGTTGCGCATTCGATTCTGGACCCCCCCCTCACCACTAAAGGCAAAACAGCAAGGGGGCTTCGGAATGAAGCCTCAGCCATAGATCTGGGTGGATGGACTTTGGCCATTCAGATCTGCTTGCCACTTACCCTAAGGCACATTTTCACCCTGGCGTAAAGTTGACGTCTCTTCCCCACATCTGACGGTCATTATAGACCCTGAGATTGAGATTCTCCGAAGGAATCTCATCCGTTCATCGGGACTTAACCACATGCTAACATCTCGATATTTATAAGTCGAGATTTATCAAGGCGATAGCCCGACCTCTTGTCAACGAAACTCCCAAATCCCCGATTCCCGATTTCCCGAAATGGGTAATCTCTCAACACGTAGCCTCCCGAAATCGGACGGTCTACGACTACTCCGGGGTTTCCACCATGGAACATCCCGATCTCTCGTCATCAGAACTCCTGAGTTCCCGATTACTGATTTCCCAAAATGGGTAATCTCTCGACACGTAGCCTCCTGAAATTGGACAGTCTACGATTGCTCCAGGGTTTCCACCATGGAACATCCTGATCTCTCGTCATCATAACTCTCCAGTTCCCAATTCCTGATTTCCCAAAATGGGTAATCTCTCAACACGTAGCCTCCCGAAATCGGACGGTCTACGACTACTCCAGGGTTTCCACCATGGAACATCCTGATCTCTCGTCATTAGAAATCCCGAGTTCCCGATTCCCGATTTCCCAAAATGGGTAATATCTTGACACGTAGCCTCCTGAAATCGGACGGTCTATGACTGCTCCGGGGTTTCCGCCATGGAACATCCCGATCTCTCGTCATCAGAACTCCCGAGTTCCCAATTTCCAATTTCCCAAAACGAGTAGTCTCTCATGACATGTGGTCTCCTTTAATCGAACGAACCAAATCCATTTTGGGGCTTTCGCCCTTATTCACTGGGGGTTTAACCCTCAGGTATCTCCTGATAGATCCAACGGCTGTCGGGTTTTCCAGCCGAGATCTGATGACTCAGACAGGTTCCTAACTTGTGTGCTCTCCCACGACTCCCTAGACGTGGAAAGATCAACAGTCCAGATGTTCTCATGGACCTTGGGGATCTATGGTCCTGACCTCTTCACTACCCACGAAGACACAAAAAGTCACAAGGGTAAGGCACTTAACATCCTACTTTCTCCTACCAAATCTAACAGTCATTAGTAACCACAGATTTTCCGATGGAATCTCGTCCATCGATCGCCACCTATCAAGGTTAAGGCACTTAACTTTCCAGCTTCTTCTTCTTATCTAATGCTCGTGAGTGACCACAAATCTCCCGACGGGATCTCGTCTGTCGATTCGATACCTATCAAGGATTTCTTAGGGCCTTGCGCCCTCACGTCCTCCTTCCAGGTTCTTGAGGATGTTTTCAAGGAGGGTATCTCTATGGGGAGGTTTACCCAGGGTACTATCTGAGGCAGTTAAGGGTATCTCTCTCCCAAGAACCAAGCGTGAAGTCTAAATTAGATCAACATGCATAAAAATAACAATTTTAAGAGAGAATAAGCCACACATAGTCTTTCCATATAAACATACAACTGCCATTCCTAATCAAGACACCAAACAGACATTCTTATAATGAAGTCATTCACGATTTCACAGCTTATGATCATAAATGTCAGCATACATATATTTCAAGATGTCAAAGGCAAAACACTTATCAGAAAGTAACACCAGGGGTTATGCAACTCCTAAGAGGGGTGCTCATTTCCACCCAACCGTAGGCTCAGCGACTCCCAACGGATTTACCACTAGACACCCCCGAGCTGAGACCACGATGCTGTGAGACTGCGTCTATGTTTTCCAGTGACCAGGAGTGAAGGTTACTCTCCTTCCTCTCTATTATCACCCACTCTGCATAGTACTAGAGTTCTCTTCCTCCCCTCGCGTCTACCCCAATCGCTTCTCCCCCACACCTTATCCTCTTGCGAGGTTGCATGTGGTGCGATTTCCCTCACACCGGTCAGGCCTGATGGATCTGCGGATGGGCGGTTCACCTCCCTATCCATCATTAATTCCTGAGGATCCATCTACCTACCAGCCTGCGAGACATTAAATTCGGGGCCAGCGAGCTGCTTTTGGTTCTCCGGGCTAGTGAAGTCCAAATACGGTATTGATTTTCGGTGAAAGTTAATGCCACCTTTACAGGTACCTTCCCTCACCTTTCTGCAGCCATCATGGTCTCTTTTTCAGCATATCCCCTCTCAGTAGTCCTGCAATATAAATTCATAATATTATTCACATTCATCAACCTTTTCCACAAGGTCCATTCACATCACATATTCACATTTTTGAGTTTGCCACAGTTCTTGGTCAGTCCAGTTATTTTTACAAACTGGGGGAAACAGGGTGTTACAATTCCCTCCCCCTTAAAGGAACATTGTCCTCGATGTTCTTAACTTTTAACATGAATCGCATGCTCAGAAGTATACAAAATCGGATATGCCTGTCTCATGGCATCCTCCATTTCCCATGTAGCCTCATCTGGGCCAAAATGTCTCCACTGCACCTTTACCTATGCAATGGTTCGGTTCCGGAGAAAGGTTTCCTTTTTATCCAATATGCATTGGGGTTCTGGTAGAAATTCTCCCTCCGGTTCCACCTGGATCACAGACCAGTCAATTATATGATTAGCATCATGTACATATTTCTTCAATAATGAAACATGGAAAACATT
>JASDQU010199020.1:2145-12530 GCA_032191745.1 Picea mariana
GCTCTGGGACACCGGGTTATAGAATTTCTAAAGGGTTAAATTATCCTAGATTTAAACCTTCCTAAAGTGGTCAACGGTGTAGGACCCTGACTAATAGTTGAGATTTCACTCGATCCTCTTATTAGATCGGACGACCGACGGGATTTCGGGACTTTGGAATTTTTCAAGCTTCTACACTGTCTCCCAAAAATCATCGAAGGGACAAAGTTCTGGAGTATTCCATCTCCATATTGGCTTCGATCAATGACCAATTATCAATGTATTTTATCTAACGGTTGTGACTTAATCCATCCCATCCTTTGGTTTCACCTTTATCTGATGAACCCTGTCCACCCATATTCTGATCTAAGGATCTAGAAGTCCTTGATTCCACGGTGGTGATCACTCCCGAATTCAAAAGGGAACAGTCATTATTCTATGATCCTTTGAAAAGGATCTATGTTTGCATGATGCTCTACCTTCTATGAAATATCTACAATGTTATCTCTCCTGATATTTAATATTGCAAGGACATAATAATTCTTCACCACAATACCATGTCCAACAATTCTGACCCATATAGGTCGAGTGTTTCAACCTGAAGCTCTGATACCAATCTGTAACGTACCCAGCCACCCACAGGTCGCGCTACGCCACTTCAAGCTTGCTCTGGCCTAAAATTGACTTATGATATAACTTCTAATTAATAAAGAATGCATGGAGTATTCCCATGAATAGATCAATATTCATGCTACAACATAAATAAATGAGACATATGTCATGCACAAAAATAACTAGCAAGCATGGATACTATGGATACAAAATTCATAGATAAATAAATACACAGTGAAATAAATACACAACTAAATAAAACCATAACCGATAGCACTTATATTTAATGAAACAAATCACCAAATGGCTGCAGACCAAGGAAATACTACCCAACCGTAGACACTATTGTTCCAAGTCTCAACAACAATGTCGACCCTAAGTTAGGGTTATGAATCCACCAGGATGGTTCCAAAGTGTCACTTGACTTCCCAAACTCGTTAGCACTCAAGCTCTCATAGGCTTCGCAACACCCACAACAATCCAAGTACACCATATCTCTTCTACCTAGCCTACAAAACCCAAGAGAATGGATCCCCTTCTCTAGCACGCAGTCCCTTATAATTTCCATCTCCTTCCAGGGCTCTAATGTCGTTGGTACAAAATATTCATGATGAGACTCTTAGGATTCACAAGTGTGAGAAAAAATGAACATAGGCCAAAGAATATAGTACATGCAGGCCTTAATTCATGGCTGGAATACAGTAGAAATATTTATTGCAAACAAACCATGGCTCCTCTCCAACAGTTACTTTTCTCTTCCCAAGCTAAAAATGAACGAGGAAATACGAGTGGGTGAAAAGAGTGAATGGAGTGAGTGAATGAATGAAGAAGAATCAACCCCCACCCTATACCAAATATGGGTCTAAGTAATTCTTGGAATTAAGGAATCACTTGGCCTTCCCCCAAGAAGATCATGTAACTGTTGTTTTCCATTAAAACAATAATGGTCAAATAAAATATTAAATAAATATGTATATGTTAGGGACCTAACCCCTCACGTAGGTAGAATAATATATTTCCATGTAAAAAATGTCAATATTAATAATTCCTTGCAATAAGGAAGAATAAGTCCAATGTAAGAAGACCTAATGGAAGCTTGCGCTTCTAGACTGATCTTCCTCTAGATGGTTCTTTTCATAGACATATTTAGTATAAATAGGAGTCGAGGGTATGAGAACTTTTTTCTTGGATATTATTGTAATAGACATCTAGTCTATTGGAGGTTTCCCCCTTGAAGAGGCAAGTGAACATTGCTATCAATAATCAAAGTGCTCTTTCTGGTGTTATTCTAGTATCATTTTGGTATTATTGTGGTTTTGTTCTAGTTATATTGTTGTTCATCTCCCATTTCTAGCTATTTATTTTTGTTCTGTATAATTTATGTATATCGAATATTACAAGTGGTATCAGAGAACCTTCCTCAGCAGAAAATTGTGTGTTAATTTTTCTTCAGGGTAGAGACATATTTCGACGTTTTTAATTTACGAAGATCTGTCATTATGTGCATAAACCCGCGGTCGAGGATTCATACACACAACAAATACAAGTGCTACTTAAGCACACATATGTTGGCCACCCTTGTAACCCATGTTGGTACCCCTTCGAGTGGTAGTGTATCAGACAGCACCTATTTACGGATCAACCTAGATCTCCTAAAGCCCTCCATAGATAAACCGATCGACCGCCTAACTGTTATAGTTCCACCGAGAAAATCACTCAACAATATACTTTCTAGTACCTGGGTAGTTAGGTAGTATGACTAAGGGCACAGTCTAGCCTCCTTAGTTGGTGCCCTGAGATATTGGGCTGAGTACTACAGTTGGACCCCGCATGTATATTAGAGAGATATAGCACAGGGAAAACCCTTGTCTATAGAACCCTTGAATACCTAAACTTTGGGATAGAAACAAAAATGGAATAGACAAGATCCATTATCATACAACTGTGTCTCCTACATTCGAGTTGTGAAAATACTACACATTTCTTCATGTTAAGCATTTGGGCATTTCATCACTGGAGTATTCTTCAAATCAGAGTATAACTCTACAGGAGTAAACAAAAAAGTATGGATCATGTTGGCACCATTATTTGAGACCCATTCCATTGGATTTCTCTCTTCGCTGTTATCATAGTCATACCTATCATTTTTCAGCAAATTTTTTTTTTCGTGGACCTGACCCCCTTCCAACACCGTTATTTTGGATTTACCCCATTGAATTCAACTCGTCGCCTTGATATTTTTGATACACTTCACCCGTAACCCATTTTCTGTTTGGTTACACCTGCCCCTTTTCATGTTCCCTCGTTGTCATGGCCCATACCCCTAGCCAAGACTTGGAAGCTCACTTCAATACCTTGCACTCTAATTTCATAGAAACCAAACAAGAAGCGAGACAACTCAGTGCCAATATTTACACCATCAATAAAAACATGCATTCATCCATTGCCACCTCAATAAAGGAAGTCAAACAATACCTCAAACAAGACATTACTACCCATCTTGAATCTTTCACTATGATGATCTGCGCCAAGCTGCATATCCCTATAGATATTCCCTTATCTGACCCACCTTTGCATACTGAAGGTGAAACTTCCTCTCATTCTTAGAATTTTTAGCCCCATCACTTTCAACGTGACCTATGCCTTCCATGTATGGATGTGACCAAATTTTATGGCTCGGATCCCATTGGTTGGGTAACTCAAATGGAACATTATTTCTCTTTGTATGGCATTACAGATGAGTTGGCCAAACTCCGGTATGGTGTTCTCCATCTAGATCAAGAATGTTGGCAATGGTGGAAATGGAGAAAAAATGCCCGCCAAGGGTATGTGGCTCGGACACACTTTGTGGTAGATCTTTATGAACGCTTTGACACTGCCACCAACCATTTAGGATGTTTGACAAAGTTGAAACAATATGGCACAATGGAAGACTTTATAGCTTCTTTTGAGCGACTGGCGTTTCGTATAGAGGGCATGTCTGATGCTTTTTTCCGATAATGTTTTATCAGTGGCATTAAGGATGAGATTTGTGCCCATGTCCTCATGGCTTGGCCTCAGAGTTGGGTGGACACTACTAAAATATCTAAGGAGGCACAACACGTTGTCTCTTATCAAAACCGAAAACCCTCCTTTATTCCTCATACTAAACCCATAAATCCCACTCCTCCTTCAATTCCACTAAAGATCCAGAAATTCACCAGGGATGAAATGGTTGAATGCCAACTCAAAGGCTTTTGTTATAATTGTGATGAAAAATATTTTCTAGGAGACAAGTGTAAGGAACAAAATATTTTTATGGCCATCTTGGAGGATGTTGAGGCTCCCCTTGTGTCCATGTCACCTGAAACCACTAACCTAACCCCTCCCTCAAACCCTCCTGAAGTAGAACCGGTCATTTCCCTAAATTCTCTCACTGGATTCTCTGCTCCCCAAACCCTCAAGCTAATTGTTTACAATAAGCATAGGAAGGCCATTATTCTTGTTGATAGTGGAAGCATCCATAATTTTATTCATCGCTGCATTTCCCAAGAAASTAATTTCTATATCCGTGCAGTCAATAATTTTCAAATCATGAMTGCCAATGGTGGGTCTATGAAATGTGGAAGGAATTTTGAAAATGTGTGTCTCCAAATTGGTGAATAACACATGAAATATCATATGTTTTCTATCGACATGGGAAGTTGTGAAATTGTGTTGGGTGCATAATGTCTAAGGACTTTGGGTCCCATTCTCATGGATTTTAAGGAATTAACCATGCAACTCGATGAGGAGGGAAAACAATATAAGTTCCAAGGCATCATCGTCGGTTCCTCGRAGATCATTAGTTCCCATCACATGGAAAAGATGCTCAAAAAAGGTCATTCTGACATTATTTCCCAACTCCATGACATACAATAAAYTGATACAYCCTCTTTGTCRCAGGACCTCCAATCCATCATCTCTAAACATCAAGTGGTTTTTTCCACTCCCAGGGACTCCCTCCTTCCAATGGTGTTCATGATAATTCCATTCCCCTTGTCCCAAGAAGCCTTCCTCCCAATAATCTTCCCTATCGTTACCCAATTTCTCAAAAAAATGAAATTGAGAAAATTGTTCAAGAGCTGCTCAACGAAGGTGTTATCTTCCCTAGTATGGTACCATACTCTTCTCCTATGGTCATGGTCCTTAAGAAATAAGGTTCTTTTCGCATGTGTCCTTACTTTCGTGCCCTCAACAAACTCACCATTAAAGAAAAAAATCCCATTCCTGTCATTGATGACCTCTTCGATGAATTGAGTGGTGCCCAGTTCTTTACTAAACTTGATCTTTGTTTTGGCTACCACCAGATCCGTATGAAAGAGTCATACATTTCTAAGACTGCATTTAAAACTCATGAGGGAAACTATGGGTTTTTGGTCATGCACGTTGCCTTGTGTAATGCTCCCTCCACTTTCCAAAGCCTCATGAATCATGTCTTTTGTCCTTTTCTCCATCATTTTGTCTTAGTTTTCTTTGATGATATCCTCATCTATAGTAAAATAGGGACATCCCATATTTCTCATGTGGATCAAGTTCTCCATCTACTCTCTCAACACCAACTTTTCCTCAAACAATCTAAACGTTCTTTTTGTGCCTCGGAAGTCAAGTAATTCGGTCATCTTGTTGGCAAGGTCGACGTTAGGGTGGATCCTAAAAATATTGAAGCTATGAAAGATTGGCCTCACCCAAGGACTCTCAAAATATTGTGTGGAGTTTTGGGTTTAACAGGTTATTATCACAATTTTGTTAAGAATTATGGAAAGATTGTGGCACCTCTCACTGCACTTCTTAAAAAGAATTCTTTCACTTGGACTCCAACATCTGCTAAGGATTTTCAAACCTTGAAGATGGCCATGTGCACCACTCCAATCCTGGACCTTCATGATTTCACAAAGACGTTTTTCTTGGAATGTGATTCTTCCGGGAAAGGAATTGGTGTTGTCCTTATGCAAGAGGGTCGGCCTTTGGCCTTTACCAACAAACAATTGTCCGAGTGAAATTTGGGATAATCAATCTATGAAAAGGAAAGGTTGGATATTATGCATGTCATGGATATCTGGTTCCCTTATCTATTGGGGCAATGCTTCCAAATTAAGAAATATCATCAAAGCCTCAAGTATTTTCTGGAACAACACCTTTCCTCCCTAGAGAAACAAAAATGGGTGACTAAGCTCTTTGGATATGATTATGATATCATTTACAAGAAAGGAAAAGACAATGTGGTTACTAATGCACTTTCCATAAAATATGAAGATGAAGGGTCCCATTTTTCTCTCTCCTTCATTGTACCATATTGGCTCCAAGTTGTTCGCCAAGAATGGCTACACGATCCCAAAAGTTTGCATTTGATACAATAATTACAGTCCAATTCTCCAGTTTCCCTAGGGTACTATTGGCTCAATGATGAGATTTGATGGAAAGGACATTTTAATTTTAAGTAAACAGTCAAAACTTAAATCCACGGTACTTTCTGAGCTTCATGTTACACCCATAGTTGGGCACTCTGGGTTTACCAAAACCTATGACAGGGAAAACGTTCTTTTTTCTAGGATGGTATGAAACATTACGTTTGTAATTTTGTGGTTGAATGTGATGTGTGTCAACGCAACAAGGGAGAAACAGTCAAATATCCCGACACACTACAACCATTTCCGATTCCACCTGCTATTTGGCAGGATATATCTATGGATTTTATTGTAGGCTTACCTAAATCGGGTAATAAATTAGTCATCATGGTGGTAGTTGATCATCTTTCCAAGTATGCTCATTTATGTTCTCTTCAAGAACCATTTACAGTATCCACTATGGCTCAACATTTCATGGATCAGGTCTTCAAGCTTCATGGCATACTGCATTTTATTGTTTATGATCGTGAACCAACTTTTACCAACAATTTTTAGCAAGAATTGTTCAAGCTACAAGGCACCCAATTGCATCTCAACACATCTTATCATCCCTAGACTAATGGTCAAACTGAAATTGTCAACAAGTGTTTGGAAACATATTTGAGGTGTTTTACATCAGAAAGACAAAATCAATGGGCTCAATGGTTACCACTAGCTGAATGTTTGTACAACACTTCATACCATACAACTACCCACATGACTCCTTTTGAAGCGATATATGGACAAAATCCACCTTCATTTCTCTCATATTTTCTAGGTGTCTCGAAGGTCTAGGAGGTTGACCAAACACTTATAGTTTGAGAGGCTATTCTTCATACCCTCAAAGAGAATTTGGTCATGGTCCAAAATCACTTGAAGCAACAAGCAGATCAAGGTCGCTCTGAACGTCAATTTGCAGAAGGGGATTAGGTGTTTCTTCGACCGCAACCTTACAAGCAAAATTCCCTCAAGGCTGACCATTGTCATAAACCGATGCCCAAATTGTATGGTCCTTATACCATTCTCAAGCATGTGGGATAGGTG
Organism: Picea mariana; assembly: GCA_032191745.1. Classification (NCBI taxonomy): domain Eukaryota; kingdom Viridiplantae; phylum Streptophyta; class Pinopsida; order Pinales; family Pinaceae; genus Picea; species Picea mariana. The sequence continues at coordinate 9,186 of JASDQU010199020.1, forward strand.
GCCTATCAGTTAGATTTTTCCAGTCATTCTAAGCTCCATATTGTTTTTCATGTTTCCTTCTTAAAGAAGGTGATTGGAACTAAGTGCCAAAATCAAACAAACCTTCCCTAGTTGGACGAAGAAGGATCCATTTGGATAAAATCACAATCATTTTTGGACCAATGTGAGCGTCGTCTATATCAAAGAACCATCAAGGAAGTGTTAGTCTAGTGGAAAGATACAACTCGAGCAGATGCCACTTGGGAACCAACTACCATTCTGCAACAATTTCCCCATCTCAAGCCTTGAGGACAAGGTTGTTTTTAAGGGGGAGGAAATGTTAGGGACGTAACCCCTCACGTAGGTAGAATAATATATTTCTATGTAATAAAGGTCAATATTAATAAGGCCTAGCAATAAGAAATACTAAGTCCAATGTCAGAAGACCTAAAAGAAGCTTTCGTTTCTAGAAGGATCTTCCTCTAGATGGTTCTTTTGATGGACATATTTAGTATAAATAGGAGTCAAGGGTATGATAACTTTTGTCTTGGATATTATTTTAATAGATATCTATTCTACTGGAGGTTTCCCCCTCTAAGAGGAAAGTGAAAATTTCTCTCAGTAATCAAATTTCTCTTTCTGGTGTTATTTTGGTATCATTTTGGTATTATTGTGGCGTCGTTCTGGTTATATTGTTGTTCATCTGCCATTTCTATCTATTTATTTCTATTCTGCATACTTTTTCATATCTGGAATACTACATTAGCCCCTCAATCCCCCTCTCTTATGGAATCATATCCCCCTATAACTCTTTTCCTTGTCTTTCTAGCATCCAACGATGTATTTATTAATCATAGTGATGAATACATTACATTTACTAGGCACATTGGCCTCTTTCAATTGTTTGGGAACTCTGGCCTTTCATAGATTTAAAAAATAAATTATTTATTATGGAGCTCAAAACCCGGGGTGTTACAGATACCATCCCTAAACAAATGTTGTTGTTGAAGCATTTAATAAGACACTACGTAAAGGACTCACTAAAATCCGCGACATCAACAATAACGAATGAGATGACAAAATTTTTGCAGTCTTATGGAAATACAAATCTAGTTATAAAAGATCGAATAGACATACTCTCTTTAAACTTGTCTATGAAAAAGAATTTGTGATCCCACTTCACTTATGGGCCAACTTAGACATAGTAGCAATTGTTTCTAAATTCGACCAAGACAAAAGAAACCAAGATCGTCTTTACCACTTGAATAAGCTAGATGAAGGAATATCAATAGCAATGCACCACCAAGAAGTCCAAAAACAAAAAAAACAAAATCATGGCATGATCGTCATCTAGAAAGTAAGGAGATGAAAAATGGAGACCTAGTTCTACTATATGACAATCAAATCAAAGGAAAACCTAGGAAGTTAGAGATATAATTGCTTGGTCCTTATTTTATAGAAGATATTCAACCGCGAGACATAGTTCAACTTTGAAATTTGTTGGGGAATCCATTTGAAAAATTGAATAATGGTGCACGATTAAAGAAGTATAATACATAAATATGAGGAACTCTATTGGAAAATTCTATAGAAAGTAATGCCAACAAAGATCAACCATAATTGGAAGTATAACAGTCCAGTTGAAGTAAAAAAAAATGTAGATTAATAATAGTATCAAGAAAAAAATCCTTTTTATATTAATAAAGTAAAAGCCAGCTATAAAGAATTACAGTATAACATTCTGGTAAAAGAAACTGTTATAGGAAAAAATAAGTATTAAAGAAGTTCTAAAGCTTGGAAGAAAAAGTAAAGGAAAAGTACAATGGAGAGAGAAAGAATCCTTTGGTTAATCCACATAGAAAGTGGATGAAGATGAGATCAACGCATGAATCCATCTCCAGAATTATGAAAAATCCTCATCAAGAGACAATCAATCAATTGAGGCAGATCCAAATCAAGCAATCGAGGTTCAAGAGAGAGAAGCCATCATAGAGGGGAGTACAATAAAATAGATGAACAAAGTAACTATCAAGAACATAAACTAAGAATAAACGACAATAGGAAACCAGATGATACAAAAGAAATAGTTGGTCGAGCCATGTATTGACCGCATATCAACATAAGAGATATAGTCGATCGAGCAAGAGAAAAAATGACCACGAAAATTACAAATCCAAGAAGGACAATACATTTATGACACAACAGGAAAGGACTGATGGAAATGACAAGAAAATTAATTCTCAACGCGATGTACAATATTGTTGTGCAACCACTAATATAACTTCGGGTCAACTCGACACATATTAAAACCAAGAATAAATCACTATAATTAATGATCAATAGGACCTATATGCATTCCAACTAAGCACTACCCTAGATTTTCCCTCATATGATTCTAACACACCGCCAATAGTTATTACAAAGGCTCATGAATTTAAGGAACAATTGGTTTCCTTTAATTCGAATCTCCCTCTCCCACCTATAAATTTGGAGGACACAAATGACTTTGCGTCATTGATATTTTCTCGCTTTCAAAATAGTATAGAGTCGACCGAGCAACCGAGCGAACCTGCAACTTCCCCCCAACTTTTTAATACCATTGAACTGGACTTAGATATGCCAAGAATGAGAGGAACAGTCTTTGAGATAGTGGAAGGATCAAGACCAAGAGAAAGGTTCGAAAGAACAACCACAACATGATTGCAAATTTAGATGCATAATATCCGACATTCATGATTGCAGGAGATGGATTGGAGCAGGAAGTGGAAAATTTTTACAAAATGGGGGTTGGAGGACGACTCTTGGAATCCCTAAATCAGATTCCTAGAAAAAGACAGAATCAGATACCTTCTAGGAGCACCACAAGTCACCGACTTTAGGGGATGGAAGGAAGAAGAAACAAAGTTTATTGTTAGTTGGTATCACCATGGATACATTTGGCTCGATACTATGATGGAAATAACAGTTAGGATTATTCACATAATCACAAGCTTTCCAAAGACAAGGGTCAAGGTCTCAAAAACATCAAATGCAAATGCTTGGATGCAAATTTTTACCGGATCAACAACAACAAACAATTCCAAGGGGTTACTTATCAGTAAGATCATCGACTTGTATGCAAGATGAACTGCAATAATTTTATCATTATGCTTTACACCAGTTGGTCGATCTTCTTATGTCAAAATGATCATGGTAGATTCAATTGGCCAAATATTTTAAATGACAGAAATATTCAACTGGTCTGAATACATGGATGACATCATCCAGACCATCTGCAAGGAATGCCAAGAAGTAGGTAAGGCCATGCATTTCAATTATTTATTAATATGGATAGAAATGGAGAAATATATTCCATTTGATGAATCT
>JASDQU010199023.1:0-18843 GCA_032191745.1 Picea mariana
AGATGCACCTTCATCGATGATACACCGATGAACTGTGATGTTGTGTATTTTTACTGGGATTTGAAAAGCGATCAAGGCGGGAAGGCGAGGTTCTCTGCTATTGAGATCAAATGTAATGAGTCAATTATCTGCGGGGTCGACTACCCCCAAGGCGGAAAGTAATGATTTTCGCTGAGTGGGACAAGTCTGAAGGACTTCTAAGACTGACATGGAAGCTAGGGATTGTGCTAAGTCATCAACCAAACTGTAATTATGAGCTGCCCTAGCCTGTGGGTTGTGGACATTCCTACGCAATGGGATGCGAGGGATGCGAAGAGGTGGTTCTGTGTTAGGGCGAGGGATCACCAACGGGGGTCCCGTTGGTGTAGGGATTGTCTCTGGAGGAATGGGAGGAGACTCAGTGGGTGCATGATACTGACGATTGTGTGTTTGCAGAAGGATTTCTTCCTCACTAGTGAGGAGGATCGTGCGATCTTCTGGATTGTTTGGATTGAGGTACTGTCCCACCTGAGGTGGGGGAAGCTACGTGTCCTATTGGGTGTTTATCACACCTTGGTGTGGAATAGGATTCTGCAGCACGACAGGGGGGTTGTTTCACATATTGTTGTGGGGCCTGCTAAGGGCCAGGCGGTGTTAGAGGATGGGGTAGATTGCCTAAGTCTTTCAACCATTTGAAATCAGCGATTTGGGGGCAATGATGAGTATAATGACCGAACTCACCTTAAAGGGCACAAGGGAAGTTGGTTTTAACATTATTGTTATTTATCCCTTGACGCCTATTGTTATTGCCCCCCTGGGGGTTCTGATTCCCTTGGTTCTAGTTGCCCCCAGTAGGTTGGTTCTGCTGGGGTTGATTCTCACCTTGATCTGGGTTGTTGTTGTTCTTGTTTCTTCCTTTCTTTTTGGCATTGTTCAATGGGTGGGTTGGATTTGTCGTATTCAGCTGTTCAAAATTTTGATATTGCTGAACGGGAGAGGGTTGAAAAAAATTTACCCCAGCATGAGGATGTGGAGGACCAGGAAATGGAAAGTACGGATTCTGTAAGATACATAGGAAGGCGTGGCACTTTCGCTAGTACTATAAGATGAGGTAGAGGGGGTACCAAAACTTGTTTGAATAGGTGGTTGTATGGGGGGTGACGACGGTGGCCCACTGATGGGTAGAGGCATAGCAACAGGGTATGGTTGTTGATAAGGGGGTGGGGGGTAATAAGAGGTGCCCCCATACGCCGACGAATATTGAAGTGTGCCATACATTGGTTGTGGTTGGGGTTGAGGACTGTGGTGTGTGGTATTACCAATCAGTCCATCTGCTGAGTGAGACATCCCAGGTTTGTCTTGGCCAAACGGCACAGGTTTTGGGAGATCAAGAAGTACAATGTATAAGTACCCTGACTGTGAATAGATGAGGTCATATTGTTGAGCCTTACTGATGGATTCTTCTTCTGATTGATAGAAGGTGGAAGCTACATCCTTACCGAGGAGAGAGACAAGTGATCTAAGAAACTAGTCAAGACACTGTTGTTTTGTGGTTTCTGCTTTGCACAAACTACGTTGCCTACGCCACTCGTGAATGTGATCAGCAATATGTGTGGCTAAGGTTTGTTTGAAATTAGAGAGTAGTTTAAGACCATTGTCATGGCGGATTGGTAATTGAAAGAAGGTCAAAAATGCTTTGGCCAAGGACTTGAAAGTCGCATGGGACCCTGATTTTTTGTCTACATACCATTTGGTTGATGGGCCAGTGAGTGTGCGTTGAAATAATCGCAGTCTGATGGAATCATCCATAATGTTGTTGGAAGAGTGCCATAGGTGAAAATTCATGACATGGTTGGCAGAGTCATCTCCTGCCTTTCCTTCAAATTTGGGGATGTCTGAAGGTAGTTTGGTAGGCATTGCAGGCCATGTGGGGTCATGCAATAGAGGATCATTGGTGAGTTTGCTTAGATCTGGTATGTTAAGAGAGTCCAAATATGGCATCAGGAGTGTTGGTTGAGGATTAGCTCCTGCCATGGTAGGAGTGTGTTGTGAACCTGACCCTTGAGGGGGGCTAGGTGGGTTGGTACTTCCCCCTTGAGAGGAATTTGGTCCTCTTCTTCCGTGCAAAGGAGAGCGAGTGGACGGAGGGACTTGGGAAGTGGACCCAAGTAATGTGGAACCAAGCAAAGTTGATCCTAAGACAGTAGCACTCATAAGAGTGTGTGAAGGTGGTGCCGATGAGTGGGAAAGACCAGACACTCCCCCTAAGATAGGAGGGAGGTTTAGAAAGCATCGGGAATGACGGGGATTCTATGGGTCCCCTATGATGTTCAACTAGCTGAGTGAATGTGTGCAAATGGTGGTGAGAGTAATAAAGAAACAAGAGCCTTTGTTGCAAATTTTGAACTTTACATAATATATATATCCAAATCAAAATGTAATGAGAAGTGCATCATACATAAAGTGGTTTGAAAAAGAAGCATATATATGGATAAGTGGGTTTTGTCTGCATGGGGAATCAAAGAAAACAAATGCTCGTGTCCTAAAAGATGTAACGTCCTTCCTCTCAAATAGCACTGGACCTTCCAATAGTACTCAACAGTGGGGTCTGAAGTCACTAGAAGAGAAACTAGTGAAGGATGAAATAATTGGTTATAATGAGGGGTAAAGGGGGCATATCCCGAAAAAGATGGCGATATTTCCCAATAGCCACACAAAATCCGATCAAGGTGCAATTGCAGCCCACAATTGTCGCCTGGGTAGATGTCCTAAATTTTGGTTACTAGGTACCTCGGTCAAAGTGTGACATTTAGATTTTCGGCCTTAGAAATGGGTCACGGGCTGGATCCCATCCAAGAGGTGGGTGTCTCAAGGGGGGACGCACAAAACAACTGGACCTTGGCCTTCAACTCTTCATGGGTATCTCACTGTCTTATGGTGTTAGGAACACTTGACTTGGATGATTTTCAATTCCCTATTTGACAACTTCTATGGTTTTGACAATGTGAGAACCAGATAACGGGGAGTTATTTGGATGCCTATCCCTGAAATCCTACCTAAACTAAAAAATTTCTTTTGACACCTCTTGTGGAGGAAAACTTAGTGAGTTTTTAGAAAAAATTTAGATGTAGTTGTTTTGAGAGGTTGGGGGTGTGAACCAACCTCGTTGAGATTAAATGGGAGTGGATAGTTTCATCAAGAAAAGGGTGGGGTGTTTCAGAATCCCTTTGGAGGAAACTTACTTTGACCTCCACGTTTCAAGAAGAAGCTATGTGNAATTAACTAAGTGCCTTTGGTACAACCTTGCATAATTCAAAAGTCCCTAGGAAGCTAGCATGTGGACATGTGGGTTTGTTACTATTCCTTTAACTCCTTATTGTGATTTAATCTAAGAAAAGATTTGAAACTATCCTAGATTGTGATCATGTGGGCATGTATAGGCCCATTACAAAACCTTTAAACTTCCCTAGTGATTTTATCTAAGAAAGTAAATTTCAACACTATCCTATCTTTCTAGCATGTGGGCATGTATGGGCCAGTTACAATCTTAAGATGTGTTTGAAAAAATAAACTAAGAGGAGTCCCAAGAAGGGTTGTTGTCCTCTCCTAAAGGTTTTAATCTTATTAAGGGAGATGAAATTGTTTCACAATCTTTTTCTAATTCTCAAGGTCGCTTGGAGGCGCGAGAGAAGAGCATACTAAGCGATTATTATCCAACTTCTAGTCCCAATGCAAGTTAAATGTGGTTAAAAATGATTTCCAACTTATAGTTTTAGTCAAAACAAGCCATCCATGTGGCGAAAATGAAAGAAAAAGTGGAAATAATGATTTTAACCCACTAAGTACCTATGTGTTTTGACTAACCCCTTTATATGAAGAGGGGACTAAGTGTGGTGCAACTTAAAACATGCATAAAATCACTTTTAAGAAGGCTAAGGGCCTTTCCCAAATCTCAAGAACCTTACAATGTGATTTTTTTGCACAGGTGCATGGGTCTCAGTGGAGACAGAGGCGCACAGAGCGCATGTGCGCAGACCGAAAAGAGTTAATGGGTGTAGGTGCACAGAACAGAACTGTGACTTGGGCGCATGTGCGCACGATGCACGTCTGTGGGCCGAAAAACCCGCGCACAGGTGACACACGGCCGTGAATGAAAATTCCAGATGGAATTCTCCCAATTCAACTTGGAATTGGATGATTGGCAGGTCGGCTTAGGCCGGTTAATGTACCTGCAAGTTAAATAAACCAAAAGAAGAGCTAGAAAAACCCAAATGGGGTAGGAAATTGATACCTTTCCCCAGTGGAGTCGCCAATTTGTTGCGCCTCTTTCGTCACCTTAGTGAGCAAAATAGAGGTGCTTGCAAACTTAGTTGGGTTTTTTAAGAAGGACAGCTGCAAGGAAAAGGGTTAGAGAAAGAAATATAAAACAACAACTAAGAATTAAACTAAGAAATAAAACAACAACTAAATCGATAAACATAGGGACATAAGGACAAAAGAAACAATGAGACCCATGTCACCAATGATAAGGCTGATATTAGTGAAAGAAAACACCGAGAAGAAAGAGGACTATGAGTCTCTTCTTCCTCCAAGGGAGGGCTCTTGGACCCCCACAAATAAGCTCTTCTTACAACTTTGAAAATGAAAATGAAAATGGTGAAATAATTATTTTCTAATTCACTCAAGGGGTGAGATGGATTGCCCAATGCAATGATGCAAGTATACTGTTGGCAAGGATAGAGGATCCCTCAAGAGAATAATGGCATCATAACTTTGCTATGAATTCCTTGAAAAGTGAAGTGTATCCATGGCCTTTTTATAGCATTCCTTTGAGGTATTGTCCAACTAGTTTGTAGTGTGTAAAGAGGCTAATTAGGGAATTTCTAGGTCTTTGACCAGCCACCCAGTCGAATCCAATCCATATTTGAATGTCAAATCAACTTGGAAGTTGAACCAAAAGTGGGTGGGAGGCCGACCACTCTCATAAATGCGTCGTTTCTCAGGTGCGCGGCTTTTTGCAACAACAGTCATGCATCGTGCGCATGTGCGTGAATCTTACGTTTCTGTTTTGCGCATGTGCGCACGCACCTTGTGTCTTCATAGCGCCCTTTAATTTTTGCACTAGTTGTATAGTTTTGACCCTTTGGGAATGCTTTTGTGATCTTTTTGGTCCATGGGTGACCTCATAACTGTTTGACGGCGCTGAATTCTTGTAACCATTTGCAGATGAAATTTTAGTGATAACATAGTGGAAAAAGAAGTTGTGTGTCAATTATTAAATTTTGTTATTCCTCAATGTGATAAAGTTCCCATACCCCTTATTCTCAAAGCGATGTGTACCAATGAACTTTTCAAAGTAGAAAGAGCCATAGCCTACACTAAATCTCACAAAGAAAAGGCCCTTTATGATATTAATAAGAAACCAGTAAATCATTATACCTATGAATCCCCAAATGCATTTTGGACCAAAGAAAAATACTATGTTTCTCTCCATTTTAATCCTTTTGTCTCACCATCACCTTAGAAGGCTTCTGTAGCACTTATGAGTCCATCTGAGATTAAAATATGTCATGAAACAATTGTTGATATTATTGAAATGGGTCTTATAGAACCCTCTAAAATCCCATGGGCTTGCAGATCATTCTACATTAACAACCATTCAAAAAATCAAGAGAGGAAAACCTAGATTGGTTGTAAACTACAAGCCCCTTAATAAGGTTTTGCATCATATTAAGTACCATTTTCTGAATAAATCCTCATTGTTTCAAAATATCAGAGGATGTTCTATCATTAGCAAATTTGACCTAAAGTCTAGTTTCTACCATATTCATATTATTCCCTCTAACAGACACACAACTACATTTATAGTTCCACAAGGGCTAGTACCAGTGGAAAGTCATGCCCTTTGGGATTGTTATATCAAGATTTGTACGTTTTTAAAGCCCAACACAAGTCCCCCAAATCTACGTAACTATGGAAAATCCTACCACTACCACCTTAGTAAGAAATTCCCTTGTTTTAGTGATGGAGGTCCACCACAGGGGAGGCTTCCCCGATGACCTCAAGGGATCAATGTAGCAAGTATTGTAGCCAAGCCTACCTCCCCCTTCTTGATCACCTAAAGAAAGGTTTAGGTCAAGGAAAACTGAAAGGTATAAAGATGTTTGAGTACCAACCCATAACAAGAACAATTTATAGCATATATGTGATGATTTTCAAGTACAAGCATGCAATTAATACCTCATAAGACACTAGACAATGAAACTTGAAATGGCTGGTACAAATTTGCAGCAGTACAACAATATTATAACAGAAATATGAATTTTTAACAACAACAACAAAAAGAGCTTAGAATTTCAACAATTGACCAAGGAAATTAAGCATTTATCGCATGGAACATTATCCAATTGCTTAAGAGAAATGTTGAGCAAGTTAAACCACCTTCTCAAGAGTGTATGCAACAAATTAGAGTGTTATCAGGTGGTTTTAGCAAACTTTTGAAACAACATCAAGTTTTCTAGCAAATTAGTGAATGTTAGTGTTAGAAACATTTGTAGAAAGTTTGAGAGAATTGAAAGAGAGTGTTTGTTGATCAATTTCACCATAAGACAGTTGTAAAATCAATGCCTTTGAGGGATATGGAGTCTCTATAACAACAATACAACAATAATTATTGAATATTGAGATAGAAAAGACTAAGAGGTAGGGCTTAAACTCTAAGGTGCTACCACATTAGGGCCTTAGGGTTTAAGCCTTAAAGAAAAGGATTGCTAGAGTGCAAACACTTTTGGGCTCTAGCAACCTTTTCTCCCTTCTTAATACTTCAACTAGGTCAATAAATCAAGTATCTAGGGATAAAATCATAAAGTGTTGGCACTTTAGGGCTTTAGGATGTTAACCCTAGAAAGGATATTTCACCAATTTTGAACAAGAATAACCTTGTGAGAGAAGGAAGCGCTTAAGCTCCTCTATTAGGGTTTCACCAAGTAAGATGTCTAGCATGAAAAGGAAAAATTACCATGAAAATTTGATAGCACAAAGATAAAATTGCATAAATATCACTTAATTCACCAAGATAGTATGAGATAAAACCCTAATTGCAGAAATTCCATCCAAAAAATCATCAAAAGCTTCCACAAATTGATCATCCAAGCAAGTCACATAAGTGTAGAAGAGAGAGATAGCCAAGTAGGGAGAAAATTTCAGACTTTCTCTCACAAATGGTGAGTGATGAATGATGAAAAATGAAAATGAGATGGTCCTCTATTTATATGAGGCCATCTAAACCAATTTTTTCACTTTAACTTTCAACAACAAATTAGAAGTGGGTCGACCCCCTTCATTTTCCTTTATAATTTAAAAAAATGAAAATTACATAAATAAAACCCTAGAAAGGGTGGCATCATTCCCTAGAAGGGATACGTAGGGCTACAAAATGTGATGTCCAACCTCAATAAGTGGAATATTGGGCCTCCAAAGGCCATGTTTCATGATCCAGTGTGCAAACGACCCATGCCATGAGCCTCCACCTATCAAACCACCTTCAGAACCACATCATCCATCAAACCCTAGCCTCCAAGATGACATCAAGGGCTAGTGGGTGACATCCCAGAATTCTAAAGGCTACATCCAAGTGGAAGAGAGGTGTAATATTATCCTCCAATTATTCCAAGGTGCCTCTAAAGGAAACATCCTCCACCCTCAAGGTACAACGCTCATCATCAACAGTCTTCCAAATGTGGGGCATGGAATTCACCTTGTGGGATTTCAAACCCCTATGAAGGTCCAAGTGGCATAGTTCCTTCATGCATAGCTTTCACCAGGTAAGATCCTGCAAAGACAACAAGTATGCCCTCTAAGGATCCACAAGTCATATGAATCATGCCAAGTAATCCATATTTAATACAAGAACCACCCAAACAAGCACATTAAATATCCCTTTTCAAATTAAACAAATTCTCAAAGACCTTAGAAACTTTTCCAAATTTAGGTATGGGAGGGGTGCCATGGTGCCCTATTGGGTAGGCCAATCCCCAATTCAAGGAATGTTTCACAAGAAGACCTGATCTAGATCATGTAATGAGATGAGGTCGAATGGGGAAAGACTCTTGGGCATGGGGTTCTTGACATATCATGGGTTCATATTGTCTCATTTATGGGTGCCTTTGTGGAGGGCATGCTACATCCTTGAGTTCCCTTTATTTATAATGAAACCTTTTTCCAAGCCCTTTATTTTCCTTTTTATTAAGTCTGAACATTGAGTGTTATGTGCAATGGAAATAAAAAGAGCATTGTAATGCCACTTGAAGTTGGAATACATTGAGTGTTATATGCACTGGAAATTAAAGAACACTGCAATGCATTTCCTCGTCGAGCGATATATTTTTATTTATTTTTAAAATTCCTGTATTCATTAAGAGAAGTGTTTCATGGCTCTCGGGACTTTAAGGCAATCATTTATGTATGATGTCAGCTACCATGCATCTAGGAATTTATCCCCTTCTTTCCATGAAATTAGGTACAAGCCATTCTTTGGGTCAATGCACCCAAAATCCTAAAAGATGAGGAAACAAAGGTGAAAAAGTGTGGAAAGTGGGAAGTATGAGTGAGGAATGATATGATGACCCTTCAAGGAAACACCCCGGTAGTAACCATTTTCCCAAGGGTGACCAACTTACTAGGATTCCATGTCAACCACCAAGGTGAAATTAAGAAAAGATATAATTTCCAAGAAAATGCTCTATAATCAAGAAAGGATTCCTCGTAACATGCTTAACTACTTCAAATATTAAAGTGACCCTTACCATGAGACTAGACTTGTTACCTCTTGAAGCAAGACCTGATGTCTTCTGGGAGCCAGGATGGTGTAGTTGACGATGCTCTATTTCCAATGATGATGATGAAGCGTGGTGAACAAGAGGGGCTCTGTGGGTTGTGCTATGCATTGGGCTCTCGAAACTCCATGTCTGCTATCTGCGGGCTTCAAGACATCATCTCCTTAGTTACCCCTAGTTATGGGGGGTAACATATGGCTCCTACATGGGGACATATACTCATCATAGAGTGCATTATAACCTCAACATATTCTAGTGTGATCTATTCCTACACAAAATCAAACAAACTATTGAAATCAAAGGGGTGGTGTATCTCACCCCTTATGTGGAAAAATGATAATTGCCAAAATCTAGAGAAAAAATTGAAAAAGAAAAATGTTCTGATATTTTTATTCCAACACATAAATATGAGTATGAAAATCATACGAATGTAACATAACAAGATGCAAGTATGCAGGGAAAACAATATGTAAACCAGAAATAACTATGAAAATCCAAGAAAAATGCAACTACATTAACATGACATTTGTGATGTAACATATATACAATGCAATGTAGGATGCAAATGCCTACCCTAACCTACCAACCCTAGTCTATGTCCCAGGATCATGTCTCATCAGGGAATTAGGGTTTGAGAAGGCTTGCATTGACTGATAACTTTAGCTTCTCCCCTTTAGGTGTGGCTAGGTTAAAAGAGTTGAGACATGCCTCGCTTATAATCTGGTAGGCTCCAGTCTACAAGTTATCAAACTTCTTATGCATTCCTGGTTTCTCCTTTATTTTGTCCCATAATATCCCTTGGTCTCCTTCTCTAAATATTTCACCTTTAGCTTTGTGATCAAACATTCCTTTAATCTTATCTTGGTTGTGTGTCATTTGATCCAAAGAAATCCTCCTAGATTCATCTAGTTCCACTACTTGGTCGATTCTTCCTTGTAATGCTTCACTGTTAGTCATGTATTGTTTTGCAAAATAGAGGGTAGTACTTTGGATGTTGATGGGTAGTTTAGATTCCAATCCATATACTAACTCAAATGAGGTCTTTCCTGTGGAATTCTTCATTGTGATGCAGTCTTCCTACAGGGCATACTCAATCTTACTTTCTAAAGATTTCTTGTTCTCTCCCACAATCTTCTTAACAATATTCATGAGATTCTTATTAATTTATTTTGTCAATCCATTTCCTTGGGGATAGTGTTGATGTTTGGACAACAACAAGAAGAAATTCTCTTAGAATAATAATTAATAATATAATTATTGATTATTAAATATCATATATAATAAGTAAATGATAATATTAAATAGTTATTGATTATTCAAGGGATGCATCCTTTCATGGATGGTCACCATATGTCCCCTATATACAAAAAACTCATCATTGTAATAATATATGGATCATATCTCATATGAAGAAAAAACAACATGGTATCAGAGCGGGACTGGGCTTGACTCCTTCACAGGAAGGCCTGAGAAAATGAGAGTAGAGTAAAATGTTGGGAGTGTTAAATTTATGGAGTTGTTACAATATCTATGTACAACATATTTACTTTTTACTCCTACCTAAATTATAGAAAGAATTACATAAATTATGGCGGGTATTAATTTCTAGTAAAAATGTCTAATTACCTAAATATGAGGAATGTGTTGCATATTTACTTCTATCTATATTTATGCAAAGAATCGCATGAATTATGGAGGAACAATTTAACAAAGTCAAATGCTATGTGGATGGATTAAACCAAATTAATCTTTGGGTAGTTACAAAGGTATTCTCCAACTATTTATAAGAAAGAAAATTTAATTTCATTTTTCAAAGAGACGTGTTTTTTTTGGATCATTCTAACATTACTATAAAAAGATGCTTGAAAGACACAACAATAGACACACATTTTTTTCTCTCTCACACATGGGATAAGTGATCTAAGGAAGAGACTAAGAAGTTGAAATTTTCCAAGTTATTTAGTGATGTTTTAGTGTTTACTAAAGTAATATCATATATCATTGGAAGTAATTACCACTTGCGGAAAATTGTGCTTGTTTAATTTAACACTAGAAAATCAACATGGTTAGCCGTATGACATCGAGTATATGATGGATGTGTGTTGGTAGCCGTATGACTTAGAGTATATGTTGGATGTGTGTTGGTAGTCGTATGACATCAAGTATATGTTGGATGTGTGTTGGTAGCCATATGACATCGAGTATATGATGGATGTGTGTTGGTAGTTGTATGACATCGAGTATATGATGGATGTGTGTTGGTCATAGTAGAAGACATATCATTTGGAGGGTCATTGTATATAGTTGTGCACAAGATAAATTGATCTCCTCTAGGAGATGCTTTTTGTTGTTCTTGTTTCTTGTTCTGGGAAGGTCACAGGTAATATCTTTGAGAAGGAGCCATAATGGTGGTCGTGGAAGGCAGACATGGAGGGAAACACCTTCCAACATGACATCAAGGAGAGAGATTTCTAGACATGATGCTCAGATACAAGAAGTATCTAGGAGCAATGTACCTCATAGGACAGGGCCATGCCAGATAGTAGAGACAGTTCCAATGATCATGGATAGAACGAGTCGAGACCGACTATAGAACAACTATGGTAGATCCAGTAGAGGAGGAAAACACATTATGAGACTAAGAGGGAGCAAGTGTAGCAGTCCCATTACATGAGTCGAGCCATGAGATGTTGTGGAAGTAGGAATGGCAACAATTCCAATGTATGTAGAGGCACTCCCAGAGAGGGAGGCGGTACTACATACAGAGGGAGTAGAGATTTAGTTACCTTTGTAGAAGTAGGAAGAGCTACCTTCAATGTCGAAGGGAGCAGAGACATAGGAGGAGTCACCTCCAGCTCCAGAGGTAGTGTTGATTTTTTCATTTTCGCCAGACATTGGTTTCATGAGGGAACTTCGATATATCAAGTATGGTCCAATATGACTTAGCATGATCAAAATTTACCTAAGATTTTGTGGGAAAAGGAATCCATGACTGCAATGTATGTTCAAAACAGAAGTCCTCAAAAGACTTTGAGGAACATGACACCCGAGAAGGCCTTCACTGGAGTGAAGCATGAGGTTGGACACTTCGGGATATTTGGGTGTCCAATATACATTCATGTACCCAAGGAGAAAAGGATCAAGCAAGACCCTTCAGGAAGAAAGGGTACATTTGTGGGGTACAATGAGTCTTCAAAGGCATACCGGATCTACATCCCTAGTCAAAAATAGATTGAGGTGAGTAGAGATGTTACCTTTGAGGAGGAGGTATCCTTTAAAAGATCTAGAGAATCTCACATGGAGATCGATCCAATTGGTCATGTTGATCATGTAGCTCCAGTTGATGTTCCTAGAGATATTGTAGTAGGTCAGAAGAGACCTACATGGGCTCGTCAGACTCTACAAGAGGCAGAAGGATATGAATATCCTCATGGTATCTTTCAACTGAGAAAGATAACTTAGAGATATTCATCTATGCCGCAACTATGAGCCACATCATTCATTTTGAGCCTTCCTTTTATGAGGAGGCAACTACTCATCTAGTATAGAGAGATGTCATGATGGATCAATATCAATCCATGATGAAGAATTATTTTTGGGATATTGTTTCAAGACTTGAGGGGAATTCTGTAGTGACTTCCAAATGGATCTACAAGATCAAACACATAGTTAACGAGAGCATCGAGAGGCACAAAATGATATTTGTTGCTAGAGGATTCTCTCAGGTGGAGGGAATAGATTATGAGGATAAATTTTCTCATGTTTCTCGATACACTTCTATTCAGATTATTATTTCCCCTGCAACATCCATGGGTTGGAGAGTACATCAGATGGATGTAAATACAACCTTTCTCAATGGAGAGATTGAGGAATAAGTATACATCGAGTAGCCATATGGTTTCGTGATACATGAGAAGGAGTCTCATGTGTGCAGGTTGAAGAAGGTTGTGTATGGACTCAAGCAACCACCTTGAGCTTGGTATACAAGGATTCAGAGACAACTGATGATTTTTGGGCTTCAAAAAAAGTGTTGTCGATCCTAGCCTATACTAAAATATTGCTAATGGCGAGTCCTTGATTTTGGTCCTCTACGTTGATAATTTATTCCTCACTGGTATAGAGAGACGTATTATTGAATGAAAGTATGCGTTGGCCTCTAAGTTTGATATGAAGGAACTTGGTTATGATGCACTACTTCTTGGGACTAGAGGTGTGGAAGCGAATTGATGAGATCTTCTTGAGTCAAGGGAAGTACAAAGTTGAGATATTGAAGAAGTTTGGGATGTTGAACTTGAAGCCTGTGGCTACACCAATGGTGACGAATCTAAAGAAACTAAGTGTGTCTTCTTCCGATTTTGACGAAATTAATCTGACTCTGTACAGACAACTGATTGGATCATTGATGTATCTAGTTAACACCAGACCAAATATTTTCTATGCACTGAGTACACTTAGCTAGTTTATGAGTCAGCTGAGATAGACACACTAGATTGTTGTGAAGCATAGACACACTAGATTGTTGTGAAGCATGTGTTGAGATACCTGCGAGGCATAGTTGGACATGGTATGAGATATACTTCTAGTATTGATATGATATGGCAAGAATATATTGAATCCGATTGGGCAGGGATCAAAGTGGATAGAAAGAGCACCTTCAGGTCTTTCTTCACTTTGGCATCTTCCATGGTTTCCTGGTGTAGCGGGAAACATACTTATGTGGATTTGAGCACATCATAAGTAGAGTACATTCCATTAAGTATGTCAATCCGTGAAGCAGTGTGGATTCACAAGCTCCTTGTAGATTTATCTGAACATGTGTTGGATTCCACCATTATTCATTATGGTAACCAAAGTTGTGTGAAGGTCTCAAAGAATCTAGTGTTTCATGAAAAATCGAACCACATTGAGATCAAGTAACATTACATCTGATACATGGTGCAGAGGAAGGAAGTATTGGTGCAACACCTTCCTACAGATGAGAAGGTTGTTGATGTTCTTACCAAACTAGGACAAAGTTCAAATACTTTCGTGACAGACTTGGCATGGTGGAGAATTCCTTCCTCGCTGAGAGGGAGTGTTGATGTTTGCATCTTCCTGAAACATTCTCTAGATCATACTCCTCTGTGATTGAGTTGATTTGATCTGTGATGACACTTATTTGAGAAGGGATAAGTGGGACACTTATTTGAGAAGGGATAAGTGGGATACTTATCCAAGAAGGGATAAGTGTGTTTGGGCTTATAGCCCAACGTCCCTTGTGGAGAGCACATGAGGACATTTCAATGGAGTTTACCTTGATGTCACACACTATGGGGATTTGACCCTAGTGTTTCTAGAGGGAGTAGCCTCTAGAAGTTCACATGGGAGTGCCATGTGTGACAAACATTCTCCAGATTGTACTACTCTGTGAATTGAGTTGAGTTAATATGTGAGGAAACTTATCTGAGAAGGGATAAATGTGTCTGGGCTTATAGCCCAATGTACCTTGTGGAGAGAACATGAGGACATGTCCCTTGTGGAGAGAACACAAGGACATGTCAAGGGCGTTGACCTTGACGTCACACACTATGGAGAGTTGACGCTAAGTGTTCCTAGAGGGAGTAGCCTCTAGAATTCCACATGGGAGTGCCATGTGTGACAAACCTTTTTCTACTATGGTGGTTGTGTACCACTGGCGGAGACTATGTGTCTCTAGATAGTAGTTATGTACTACCATGGAAATATACCTCCCTAGATAAGAGGGAGTGTTTATGTTTCAGCATCGGGAAAACCTTCTCCTAGATTGGGTTGTGGACCAAGGGAGATAGGATACATTTATCATAAAGTTTCACTTGTGGTAAATGGGCTCTGACATAGTCCTTCCTTGATCATGACAAGCAATAATATGGACTCGAGGTGCTTGAAGTGTTTTCCATGTGTCAATTAGCATTAGGATGACATTCAGTCACAGGTGTGTTCTTGTGGTGAAATATCTTGGTGTGGTCTTTGTCCTAGTCATGGTGATTTGACAAGGAGTAATAAAGACTCAATATGTTATATGCTATTACATGTGAACCCAGAGTGAGCCTGATCTTAGAGAGAGTTAATTGGCTTAGAGGGAGAGTCGCAGAAGGAGTTTCTCCTCAGTTCAGGTGGGAGAGAGACGTCTCCCAATATTGAAAGACAAGTGTCATGAGTCTAGGGTGAAGTTTGTATACTTCAAATACAATATTGGCATGATGCAAAATGTCTCCCTCGTTGAGAGGGAGTGTTGATGTTTGGACAACATCAAGAAGACATTCTATTAGAATAATAATTAATAATATAATTATTGATTATTAAATATCATATATAATAAGTAAATGATAATAATAAATAGTTATTGATTCTTCAAGGGATGCATCCTTTCATGGATGGTCACCATATGTTCCCTATATATGGAACACTCATCATTATAATAATATATTAATCATATCTCATATGAAGAAAAAACAACAGATAGTAGTTGGAAGAATGAGACAAGATGATCTCATACTTGATACAAAAATATGCCAAACCAAGGGAGATAAATGCCTTAGCATTATCTATAGTGATTTTGGCAAGGGAAACAAACCATATTATAATACTATCCTTGAGAAAACTCATGACGACTTCCTTAGTTACCTTCTTTTTTGGGATGGCCTCTACCCACAAAGTGAAATAGTCTGTAGCGGTCAAAACCCAACAATATCCATTGCTAGAGTTGTCCTTGAATTCACCAATGAAGTCTAAACCCCACTGCTAAAAAGGAGATTCAACAATGACTTGTTTCAAAGGCAATGCAGGGAATCATTATTTTCCTGTGAAGAACTGAGAAGGTTTTTAGGACCTAACATAACAATGGGTGTCAATGAACAATGTAGGCCAATAATATCTTACTCTCAAAATCTTATGGGTGGTCGTACGGGCAGCAAAATGACCACCGCAATGTCTTGAATGGAGTTCCTTAATTAATTTGTAAGCTTCATCTTTGTTCACGCATCTAAGGATGATTCCATCAGGGCTCCTCCAATCTAGACCATCTTGGGTCAAACAATATTTCATGGCATTTAGTTTCAGGGCTCTCTTCTTGTGGTATATTAAGTGGTCACTGCATGAAAGGTTAATTAGGTAATATATAATGTTTTCATACCACTCATCATGTTCCAATTTTCTTACTACCACGTTGACTTGTTCATTTTCCCCCAATTGTATGGCTTATTTATTGCTTTCAGTCAACATTCGGGCTAGACCTTGCCCTTTAATAATTTCGGTGGGTTTTATCTCTAAATCATATTCTTGAAATTTGGATACCCACTTTCTCCTGGTACCTGGGAAATCTTGCTAAGAAAGAACATATTTGACATCAAGGTAGGGAACATAATCCTTGATCTTGTTGTATTTGACATAACTTCTAAAGTTCTTAAGGGACTTGACAAGGGAATAGGCTGTCTTCTTAGTGATTGAGTAATTTAAGTTTGAATCCCAGAGGGATTTGATCATGAATGGGATGGGTTTTTCATAGTCATCCTTATTCTTTTGTAATAACACCCCAGTTATATTGTCTTGAGAAGAAAATGAGAAAATTATGAAATCATGAGAGTAGTCAGGGATAACCAGAACCGGTGCCTTAGTTATTGCATCCTTAATTTCTTTGAGTGATTTTAGGTTGTCGTTATCCCATCTAAAGGTAACATCCTTCTTTAGTAAAGCATTCATGGGCTTAAAATTTTTGGCAAAATTTGGGATGAACCGTCTTATAAATTTTATCTTGCCAAAGAATGATTGCAAACATTTCTTGTTGGTGGGAAATCATATATTCTTGATAGACTCAACTCTTTCGGGATCAATGGAAATGCATTCTTCAAAGACCATGTGTCCTAGAAACTTCCCTTTATCAACACCGAAGATGAAATTCTTAGGGTTAAGGGAAATGCCATACTTCCTACAACGTTCAAATAGCGTCCTTAAGTGTGATGTGTGTGCATTCCTTTCCTTGGACAGAAATATCAACTCATCTTGGTATATTTCTATTATCTTTTCTCTCAAACACCTGAAGACAAATTCCATTTCTCTTTGAAAACATCACCCAACATTCATGAGACCGAAAGGCATTCTTAGATACATGAAGGTTCCCCAAGGGGTGGTGATCTTAAGTTGATCCTCCCTTTTGACTAAGACTTGGTTGTAGCCTGAGAAATTGTCTAACATGTACATCATCCCTGCACCAGTGACTCTTTGTAGCAGATGTTCCATGTTTTGGAGGGGGTAGTTATCCTTTAATGATAGTTGTTTAAGGTTCCTAAAGTCAACACATAATATAATGTCCCTGTTTTTATTCCAAACGGCCATTGGGTTAGACATCCATGAGGATAATCTAATGGGTACTATAATCCCAACACCAACCATCTTTTGAAGCTCTTTCTGAATTTGGGGTGCCAGTTTCATATTGATATGTTTTATATTTTTCCTAAATGGTTTGGCTCTCTCTATGAGAAGAATGGCATATTGAATAACATCACTTCTATATGCCTTTAATTCATCATAAGTACAAGCAAAAATGTCCTTAAATTGGTGAATTATGTCTAATATATCATTCCTTTCGGCCTTGGTAGTCCCCTTTTTTTCGACAACACATGTATTCCAACAAAGGACGAACACCTTCAGTAACCACTCACATAACCAGATCAAATATCATCACACTGATGTTTTCATGTGGTAAAACCCCTATGGGGAAACATCCACGGCCCCAGCCAACACGGCCACTTGGAGAAATTTATTAATGCAAAGAAAAAGATTACAAAGAGATTTTATGAGAGATTTTCTCACAATCGATCATCGGCAAATGATCCTCCATGCTCTTTAATTAGAGATCATGGACCAATCGGGTGTTAAGCCACAGATCAATGGTCATTAAGATTGAGGAGAATATGAACCATCAGATCACTCTATGTCAGGAACATATCGTGACCATCGGATTTCCTAACTACAAATGCATACTAATTCATACTAAAGAAACACACTAGAAAACACACGTTTACCTAACAACACAATAGACCAAGTAGATATTAACTAACTCCTAAGTGTCTAAATATCCTAACAACCCCCCTTAAGAATAACTTGGGATAGGATTGAAGGATTTACAATAGTTCAACAATAGGGGAAGGAAGGAGGCATTAGAGCCTATCCCCCCTTAATGACAACTTCCTGGACTCCTAACATAGATCAAAGTTTGGAAAACTTTGCTTCTGTAAGAGACTTTGTGAAAATGTTTGCAACGTGATCTTCTATAGGGAAAAAGAGCACTTCAATAACTTGATCATGAATGAGATTTCTGATAAAGTGCATGTGTTTCTTGATGTGTTTGCTATGATGATGTTGAACTGGGTCTTTGGTGATCTTGATGGCACTCTGATTGTCACACCAAAGGCTGGTCGGATGCTGGTGCTAGAATCCAAACTCTGAAAGGATCTATCGAAGCCATAGGGCTTCCTGACTTGCATTTACCACTACTCGATACTCTGCTTTTGCTAAAGAAAGTGCAATAGCCTGTTTTTTCTTACAGGCCCAAATGGCAGGTCCTGAACCAAGGCTGAAAACATAACCTACAGTAGACTTCTGATCATCAGGGTCGCCAGCCCAATCTGAATCAGTGAAACCAACCAATAAAGGAGTCCCCCCTGAATTGTAATGTATCCTGAACAGAACTATACCACGAACATAACGGAGTATCCTTTTAGCTTCTTTCCAATGGATTTCATGGGGTGTTTTCATATATTGGGCATCAAGACCAACAACAAAAGAAAGATCGGGATGGGTATGAGTCAAGTATAAGAGGCTACCAACTAACTGATTTTATAGGGTGGCATAAACTTTAGGAGAAGTACAGGTGGCAGTAAGCTTGACTCTAGAATGGAAGGGAGAAGGGGTTGGTTTACAATCATCCATGTGAAAGCGACAAAGAAGGTCACACACATACTTAGATTGGGAAAGAAAAATTCCTTCATTGGTTTGAAAAACTTGGAGGCCAAGG
>JASDQU010199025.1:0-14682 GCA_032191745.1 Picea mariana
TATGACCCCGGGAAGTTGATGTACTAACTTACCCAAACGGGGCCCACATGACTTTTGGCGCTTCATCTCCTATGGTTAGGTTTTTGGATGTCTAGGGTTTTTGGCATTCCTATTTATTGTAAAAAGGCCTTCAGAGCCTCATTGTAATCATCTTCTTGTGAATGTGAGTAGCTGTCACATCTCTTATCAGAGATAAGCTGCCACCATTCTAGTGAGTCTTTCACTCTGTATTTTTACAGTCTCTGTACATTTCTTTCATTAATAGAAATCATGTATTACTGTATATCTATATTTATGGTTTCATCTTTGATACATTTCTGCTACATTATTGAATATCTGCGATATCTCTATGCATTTCTTTATTATATCTCCGCTCTCATTTCATGCCGAAAATAATTCGGATCATCAGAGGAAAAAAATTGAAATCAGTTGGGTCATAGCCATAACTGTTAGGCCTCTTTTTCTCACAATATATCCTCCTCAAATGTTGTTCTTGATTAATTTTTTCCTATTTAGGATGCTCATGTTATTTTGGTGCTAATGAAAAATTTTCTTCTAGATGATTTTCATCTTCAATGGTGTGATTTTTAGCAACAAAATGTCTGTCGTCTTCTTGTTCAACAAAAACAAAACTATCAACATGATCTATGCCATGATCATCATGACAATTTGTGGGAGGAGTAGGAGATTATGTGGGGTTGAAGCACTCATCAAAATGGATAGTCCTTTGAAACAAGACATCTTTAGAAACATGATCAAATAACGTATATGCCTTCATATCCTCACAATAACCAACGAATATCGATGGTTGGATCTTCTTCTCCATAGATTTTCACTTTTCATATGGAATTAAGTCCCATGCTAGACTCTCAAATACCCTAAAAGTAGAGACATCATGATTAACATGGGTCCAATCTTCCTTTGGAATCATATGCAACACTACCCTATGAAGCATACGATTCTGAATGTAATTGGCACAATTCACTACTTCAACCTAGAAAGAAGGTGCCATGTTCTTGGACTAAATCATACAAATTTCCATCTCTTTCAGTGTTTGTTTTTTTCTTTCATCAATGACATTTTGCTGAGGGGTGTAGGGAACATAGTGTTAATGATGAATGCCATTTTTTCTACAAAAATACTTAAATGATTGATTGATATACTCCCCCCATTATATATTCCTAGTTTCTTGATAGAAAGAGAGGACTGCTTCTCAAATAAAGCCTTGAATTATTTAAAAGTATCAATACCTCATTCTTGTACTTAAGCAAGTACACCCAAGAGTGACATGATAAGTCATCAATAAAAGTGAGTGCATACTTAGCCCTAGAAAATGAGTGAGTTGAAAATGACATGAGATCACTATGTACCAACTCAAGAGGTGTAGTACCATGTAAGACCTCACCTTTAGGAAAATGATCTTGATGTTGTTTTCCAAAAACACAACCTAGATAAACTCCATCAATGCAAGAAACTTTAGGAGGACCAATCACCAAATTTTGTGTGCTCAATTGNTTCAAGAGGTGTAGTACCATGTAAGACCTCACCTTTAGGAAAATGATCTTGATGTTGTTTTCCAAAAACACAACCTAGATAAACTCCATCAATGCAAGAAACTTTAGGAGGACCAATCACCAAATTTTGTGTGCTCAATTGTTGCAAATACCTATAGTTAAGATGTTCAAAAATTCCATTCCAAATTCCACTCAAAGAATCAACATGTGCAATGAAAGAGGAATCAAAGGAAGGCTCAAAACAAGCAAACATGTACAATCCGAAACTATGATAAACTCTTCCAAGGGAAACAATGGTGTTTGGATTTTTAATGACACGTCATTAGGAGATCTATTTTTTCCCCACCACCATAATGATGGATATGATAAATAGAGAGTATATTGGCAGAGATGTTGAGAACAATAAGAACAACATTGATGCACCCATCAACTAACTAGACAATACCTGATCTTAAAAAATCAAGTTGTGTAGAGTCTCCAACTGAAATTTGTGAAATGATACAATCATATGTCAAAGGAAGCAACTCATGAGAATGAGTCATATGGTGTGATGCACCAGAATCAATTATCTAGCTACTTGAAGATGCATATAAATCTTGGGTAGATAAATCATGCCCTTTATTATATGAAGAAGGGTCGGGCATTGGAATTTTGTGTTGTTGCATGGCTTCATTGAAATCTTCTAGTTTTAGCCAACATTTGGATTTGGCATGCCCAAGTACACAAAACAAAATGTAGGTTTCAATTGACTTCTTCTTCCTTGTCTTGGTGAAGAGTCAACAGACTTGGAAGATGGAGGAAATATTTTGTTTTTTGTTGAGGCTTGGAGGTAGACTCACCATCTTGAGTAGAATTTTTTTTTTTTTTACATCAAGTTTTGTGCTTACCTTTGGATGTTTGAGCCACAAGATCTTGATTTTTAGAGTTAGAAAGAGAATCTATTTGCATAATCTTAGACTGTTCCTTGGTAAGACCATCATAGGAAAGCTCAAAATAAGGCATTTTAAACTTATCTCCAAGTGTATCCATAACAAAGTCAAACATAGAAGAAAATACCTAAAAATGATTGTTTAGATTGGATATAATGAATAAAATGCACTCGTTATATTTTTTGTTTTTTCCACACCCTTTCAACTATTCCAATAGTAACCTAAATTTGGCAAGATGATCTTCAATCGATGCATGCTCATTAGGTACAAGTGATGACAATTCTGCTTCCGACTGTAAGGATTGAAGTTCATTGACCTTACCAAACAAGGAATACAACTTGTCCCAACTTGCTTTTAGAGTTTTACATTCACCAATATGAAACATGCAATCTAATTAGACCCATAACTTCATCAAGTTTGTTTCTATAGGAAAATCTCTTGATTTCCTTGCTAAACATTGGTTGAGCCTCAACTAACATTTTCCAAATCCCTTTATATTGTAGCAACTGTTGCATCTTGAGTTTCCACATGTGATAATTGTGGGGAGTTAGGAGATCAAAAATCCTTGATTCCACCATTTTATCAATAGATAATACAAAAAACACACCAAGAAATTAACTTTTGCCACAAAGGAATTCACCGCTTCAAACATAATCACCTTAGGGACCCTTCTAGTATCATATGTTGCAAGGCTCATCTTCAACGCCAGTAAGCATCCAACATTTTTTAGGCAATATCACACACAATATATGATAACCCATTAAAAGATATAATACACTTTAGTTGAGACTTTGCAAGAGTTTTTCATATCTCTCATGAATTCCATATGGAATTTGATGCGATTTGATGCTAGTCAAGTATCAACATTGATCTTGAGGCCACAATTTATTTGTAGATCGAAGTTGTATAGGAAATACAAATTTATAAAATGTTGTACAAGATGTGAAACCATGTGAGGATGGAGCTACAGAATTAGTGAATGACGATCTAGGGATCTGCTTCACTTAGAAAAATGTGTTAGAATTGGTTAAGTGGATACTCGTACATTCAAAAATTCGGACCCACAATCCTAAATGTTGTCTTTATTGTAACATCACCAAGAAAATATCTACACAAACATTTATGATATGACCAAACCAATATAAGCCACATGTTGAAATAACTAATCACTAAGCACCCCCAACGATGTATAATGAAGAACCAATGATTTGTATATTATATTTGTTGTTTGTGAGGGCACAATAGTTGTTGGATAGTTGGTTTGGACAATTGGTTTTGATTGATGTCATCCTTTGGAGATTGATGTCAACCCTTGGAGAAGTCTAGAATACCTAGAGATGTGGTTGATATTGATGGTGAGTTATTTGTCATTGATGGAGTGGTTGATGTTAGAAAATATGTTGGGTGAATTTGATGAAGTCTACATGAAGCCCTAGAGGTGTGGTTATGGGAACCAAAGTTGGTTGAGGAATATGAACATGAAGGAAAATGTAAATGCATGTAAGACACTCATAGATGGATAGTCCTTGTTGTGCCATTTTCGGTGATAGGTGGTATGCCACGTGGTTCCTCACGGTTAGGGAGATATGGCCTTGTGAATTTGGAAGCCCCAAAGAATGGTCAAGAAGCCCCAAATTGGTTACAAGTCATTATTGAAAGGGTAAAGTGGTTGTGACAAGAAAGTAATAGAATCCCTAAGATTAAGAAAATAGGTTACTAAAAGTATATAAACACCTCAAGGAGTCTCTCATAAACACACACACTTACATTGAATATATATCTTGTGAGAATGTTATGGTCTAATATCTTGGTCTATTGGTGAATCTAATGGCAAGTTTGAGGCAGCGGAGAAAGTGAGAGGAAAGAGCGAAAGTTTTGGAGTTTTAGAGTGCAAGGGTTTTTCTGTAACCCTAATTTAGCAGGCCCTCATGGGTTAGCTTGAGGGTGTCATGCGAGGCACCCCTGTGGGTTGCCTAAGTGACATCACGTGAGGCCCCGCGTGACAGGGAGTATTAGTCCCGCGAGGCTAAGGAAAATTTGGGGCAAATGTTAATACCAGGATGTTGAAGGTTTTGGAAGAGGTACATGCCAATATTATAATATAACAAGTCAACTACAAGTTACATGTATTTTTATGTGTTTGTCTCTTGTGCTTGGTGATGGTAAGGTACATGCTTGAGAGGCATGATTTTTATATACATGGTACATCTTGGTGATATTGGTATGGTACATTAGTTAGTAGTACATCTTGGATGTATTGGTATCTGGTTTGGTTACATGGTGATGATACTATATGCTTGAGGCTCATTCTTGGTATACTCTTGAAGCATTGGAACATGGTGTATGGTTGTCATTGATATTGATACATTGTTGAGGAATACACTTGGTATATGACAACACATGTATGATATACATCTCTTGGTGATGTTGGTACTTTGTTTAGGTACACCATTGATGATACTTGCTTGATATATCCTATGGTACATGGTGTATGGCATGATTGATTGATATACTATATGGTTGATATACATTGTTGATACATGGTATGGTACATGTGTTGATACATGGTATGGTACAATATTGGTACTTTGTATGGTGTTGGTGTACATGGTTGATGGTTGAGGCATATGGTGTAGTCGTGGTGCATTGTTGATGTACAATTTGGTACATTTGTGGTGCATGGTTGATGCACAGTTTGGTATAGGTGTTGGTGCATGGTTGATGTACATGTTGTGGTACACGATTGATGCTTGGTATGGTACATGCTTGGTAGAGGCATGTGTTGGTGATGTTGGACATCTAGTTGATAGGTGTCCTTGGTATATGATCCATGTGAGAGGATCTGGTTGAGTATCGGTGACAATTACACGTTGGACATGTTGACAGTGATAGGTTGGACATGTTGACAGTGACAGGTTGGACAGGTTGGATACAGTGACAAGTTGACAAGTTATAGGTTGATGTGACAATGAAAATGACAATGATAGTGGTAGTGGAAGTGGCAGTGATTGTGGTAGTGACAATTGGTCTACACTTATATTTCAGGGTGACATGATGAGGAAAGGAAAGGGGGTTGTATCCTCCTTCTAGTTCGTGCCATAGAACATAGGGAGTTGGAGCTTCCTTCAGGTTGGAGCTTGAGAATCAGGGGGTTGTAGCTTCCTTCTGGTTGGAACCATAGAATTCAGGGAGTTGTAGATTCCTTCAGGTTGGAGCCTATAAATAGGGGGTCGTAGCCTCCTTGCAGTTGCAATTGGAGATTTGGGAAATTGGTGCTTCCAATGAATGTATTCTTTGATATATAAGAAATCATTCCATGGTTTTCTCCCATTTGGGTTTCCACGTAAATTTATGTGTACTTTGTATTTGATGTGATGCTCTTATGTTTATATTCTCATGATATATTGATGATACATTGATGATATACTACTGATTAAGTTGAATTTTATATATTGTGGTTAAAAGTGGTAAAAGTGATCATACTGATTCACCCCCCTCCTCTTAGTATTCCAACAATTGGTATCAAAGTAGGTCCTTCAAGAAATCAATTTAACCATTGGAAGGAAGATCATGGAGAGAAAAAATATGTATAAGAATGAAATACCACAATTTGATGGACATAATTATGCCTTCTGGAGCAGACAAATGAAAACATATGTACAAGCACATGGATTTGATGTTTGACAATCAGTAGTAGACTAATACAAAGAGCATGCCACTCCTCCAATAGATAACGATGGAAATAAATTCAGTCAAAATAATTGAAGGGATAAGAATTCTATCCTGAACAATTTGGTTGATACAATATATGTCAAGGTTATGCATTGTGATTCTGCAAAGGATATTTGGGACAAACTTCAAAATGTTTATGAAGGAGATGCGAAAGTCAAGGAAGCCAAGCTTCAAACTTACAGAGGTCAATTTGAATAGTTGAAAATGAAGGAAGACGAAGACATTGCAACTTGATTTTTACGAGTTGATGAAACAATGAATGTAATTAAAGAATTGGGAGAAGACGTTGACGAATCTATGATTGTTCAAAAGGTACTAAGATATCTTCCAATGAGATTTTATCCTAATATTTCAACACTATAAGAAAGAGAAGATCTGGGTACGATAAATATGGATGAGATACATGGAATATTTACAGCTTACGAAATTAGAAAAGGACATGAAAATCCATCCAAGAAATAAGCATCCTTCAAATCATCCAAGAAGACAAAGAAGAATAAAAGGCCCGAGTCAAATCCAAATTGTAGGTGTAGCGATGATTCAGACAAGGATGAAGAAATAACTAACTTTGTAAGGAAGTTGAAGAGGAAATGGAAAGTACAAAGGCATGCTTCCCTTAAAATGTTTTAATTGTGGTAAAATTGGTCATTTTGCAAATAAGTGTCCTTATGATAAGAAGTGAGATAGAGATGAAGAAGAAAATCCCAAGAAATAAAATAAATATCAAAAGGGAAACATGAAAGGAGATAAAAGGAAAGTCTTCAAGAAAAATATCTACTCAGGAGAAGACAATTCTTCATTTGATGAAAATGATAGTGACTCAAAGAGAGCACTCTTTATGGCTACGAAAAATAACAAAATAACTCTTGAAAGTGAAGAAGAAGTGGATCTTGAGGTAGAATTAATCAATATTTTAACTGAACTGAAGAAAGAAATGAATAAAAATGAATCATTCAAAGAAGAAAACATCTCCTTGAAAACCCAACTTGAAGAAGGAAAGAGAAGGGAAGAAGTAATGCAGATCAAGATGATAAAGAAAGAAAAAGAGTGTGAGAAGCTTGGAAAGGAAATTGTGACATTGAGAGTTTAAATCAACAAGATCAACAATAACTTGAAAATTTCTCAAGTGCTAGAGAAAATTATCAACAATCAAAGACCATACAGTGACAAATATGGACTAGGATACAAGAATGTTCATTTTGAGGCAGGTTCAAGCTCCATGACAAAATGAACAAAACAAAAGAGTTATGAAAAATTTCTCAAAGGAAGGAATCATAGTCAACAAGAATCATAAAGGAATGAATACAAAGGACCTTATACATTCATGCAACAAAGAATCTTCAATCATTTTGAAGGGATCAACAGAAGAGAAGATCATGATCATCCAAACAGGAATTTAAAAGGACTACACAACAAAGAAGATCATTCACTCCCAGGTATGTAAATTTATTTTATGGTCATTGTTTTAAATGTACTAACTTTGGGCATAAAGCTGTAAATTGCAGAATGTATGAAAGAAATGTTAGGGCAAGAGATGCTTATGTGGCCCCACACAATATAGAATGTTACAAATGCCATAATTATGGACACATAGCTCGAAATTGTGGAAGCATGATAGAGCTCTTCATGAAGGAAGACACTGATGTCAGATACATAAAGGTCTGGAAAGGAAAGCATGAACTAGACGAATAAGTGAATGAAGAGAAGATGAATGAAGAGTATATGAATGAAACAATTACATAGATTGTATTATACACTTGCAGTAGCACACGATCATGATGAATTTACAGGCCAAGAGGAAGATGTTAGAAACCAGGAAGAAGATAAAAAGAATGTCATAATTCAAGAAAATGATGAATCCAAAGACAAAGAGGAATATTACTCCGCATCAAAGTAGGTAATTTTATGAGCCACCTGATTTGGAGACTCCCAATAAAACTAAATATTAAATAGGGGGAGTTAGTGTAGTAGCCACTACAGATGAGAGAACCATTCTTTGAGCAGTTTGAGGTGTTTGTAGAGACATATTCAGAACAATCAAATAATAAAAGTACATAGTGGCAGATTGATCGATTAAGAAGCAGTGTTCCCACACATGTATCAGTTGGCAGTTACACAGGCAAAAAATTATGATTGTATTCCATATATGTATTCAGGCAGGGATACATTTAGTACAAGTTCTTCTAGACATGCATAGAACACATTTGATTCAGTTTGAAGAAACAAGAATATGTGATGATCAATTGTAGTTGTGAAGCCTTCATGATAGTACAATAATAGGTTGGTCAAAATTATGGACAATTGAGTAGAAAAGGTATGAACAATTTGCAACATATGGACAGAGATGGATATTTAGCAGGTACAAAAAACATGGGTAAAAGAATATGCATAGCAGTTATGGAAAGTTTGCGGCATATGGACAAATATGGATACTTAGAAGGTACATATAACATGGGTTAGAGAAGATGCATAACAATGCATTTACAATTGGAATCAGTTGAATCAGTTGGAATCTAGTGGTCACATAAAGGCAAGAAGTGAAAGGCACAACATAACAGGGAAAGAGAAACCTTCAACAAAAGCTAAATCATTAGAAGAAAATCATTGAAAAGTATGGTCAAGAGAACATGACAATGAATAATGAAATCAAGTAATGAATTATTTTTATATATGTTAGAGAGTTACAAGAGGAAGCACCAATGGAAAATTAGAAAGCACTGGAAGAGAGGAAAATAAACATTTACAGGTAGCCCTACAATGATCTACAAGACATCTTTCAGAGAAGTCAAGGGAAGAAAAATAATCAAGAAAGGAAGATCAATAACATACATACATGGGGAGACATACCGATGGAGGGAGTTATACTTTTTCCCATGATGTCAAAGGGAGAGAAAGAGAAAAATTAGAAGAGTAAAAGTCAAGCGCATGAATTCAGAGAAGGATTATTGAAAAAGGTATACTTCAGGGAAAGTCATAAGAGAAGAAGAATATGAGTAGAGAAACATGCAAAGAGAAATAACAAAGGCATGTAAACATAGAGAAAGAATATATGCATGAATATAGGGGGATCATGCCTAAGGAGAGATACCCTTTGCCATTGATGTCAAAGGGGGATAGTGAGAAACATTGATGAGGAAAAATGGTCACAGGGGGAGCATGAGTGTTGGAGCATCAATGTTTCCATTAGTGTTGTCATCAATGTTGGTGTTGCCATCAATGCCAAAGGGGAAGATTGTTGGATAGTTGGTTTTCATTGATGTCAACCCTTAGAGATTGATGTCAACCCTTGGAGAAGTTTAGAATCCATAGAGATGTGGTAGAGATTGATGGTGAGTTATTTGTCATTGATGGAGTGGTTGATTTTAGTAGATTTGTTGGGTGCATTTGATGAAGTATACATGAAGCCCCAGAGGTGTGGTTATGGGACCCGAATTTGATTGAGGAATATGGACATGAAGGACATTGTAAATGCAAGTAAGACACTCATAGATGGATAGTCCTTGTCGTGCCATTTTCGATGACAGGTGGTATTCCATGTGGTTCCTCACGGTTGGGGAGATATGAACTTTTGAATTTGGAAGCCTCGAAGAATGGTCAAGAAGCCCCAAATTGGTTACAAGTCATTATTGAAAGGGTAAAGTGGTTGTGACAAGAAAGTACTAGAATACCTAAGATTAGGGAAATAGGTTATCATGCGAGGCACCCTCACAAGTTGCCTAAGTGACATCATATGAGACCCCGTGTGACATGGAGTCTTAGTCCTGTGAGGCTAAGGAAAATTTGGGGAAAATGTCGATACCATGCTACTGAAGGATATGGAAGAGGTACATATCAATATTACAGTACAACAGGTCAAATACATGTTACATGTATTCTTATGTGATTGTCTCTTGTGCTTGGTGATGGTATTGTACTTTCTTGAGAGGAATATTTTGTTGATGCATGGTACATCTTGGTGATATTGGTATGATACATTGGTTACTAGTACATCTTGGCTATATTGGTATCTTGGTATCTGGTTTGGTTACATGGTGATGATGCTATATGCTTGAGGGTCATTCTTGGTATAATCTTGAAGCATTGGAACATGGTGCATGGTTGTCATTGATATTGATACATTGTTGAGGAATACACGTGGTAGGTGACAACACATGTATGAGATACATCTCTTGGTGATGTTGGTATTTTGTTGAGGTACACCATTGATGGTACTTGCTTGATATATCCTATGGTACATGGTGTATGGCATGATTGACTGATATGTTATATGGTTGCGATACATTATTGATACATGGTATGGTACATGTGTTGATGTACATTTTTGATGTACATGGCTGATACATGGTATGGTACATGAATATTGGTACTTGGTATGGTGTTGATGTACATGGTTGATGGTTGAGGTATATGGTACAGTTGTGGGGCACGTTTGATGCACGGTTTGGTACAGTTGTGGTTTATGGTTGATTCACGGTTTGGTATAGTTGTGGTGCATGGTTGATGCATGGTTTGGTACATGTGTTGGTGTATGGTTGATGCATGGTTTGGTACATCTGTTGGTGCATGGTTGATTCACATGTTGTGGTACAGGTTGTCATACATGGTTGATGCTTGGTATGGTACATGTTAATGGTTTGATACATGCTTTGTAGAGGCATGTGTTGGTGATGTTGGAAATCTATTTGAGAGGTGTCCTTAATATATGATCCATGTGAGAGGATCTGATTGAGTATCGATGATAGTTACAAGTTGGACAAGTTGAAAGTGACAGGTTGGATATAGTGACAGGTTGACAGGTTACAGGTTGACATGAAAATGACAATGGCAATGATAGTGGAAATTATTGTGGTAGTGACAGTTAGTCTACACTTATATTTTAGGGTGGTACGATGGGGAAAGGAAAGGGGGTTGTAGCCTCCTTCCGGTTGGTGTCGGAGAACACAAGTAGTTGGAGCTTCCTTCAGGTTGGAGCCTAAGAATCAGGGGGTTATAGTCTCCTTCTTGTTGGATCTAGAGAATTCAAGGAGTTGTAGCTTCCTTCAGGTTGGAACATATAAATAGGGGATCGTAGGATCCTTCTAGTTACAGCCGGAGAATTGGGAAGTTGGTGCTTCCAATGAATGTATTCTTTGATATATAAGAAATTATTCTGTGGTTTTCTCCCATTTGGGTTTCTAAGTAAATTCTAGTGTAATGTGTATTTGATGTGATGCTCTTATGTTTATATGCTCATGATATATTGATGATATAATTCTGATTAAGTTGAAGATTATATATTGTGGTTAAAAGTGGAAAAAGTGCTCATACTGATTCACCCCTCCTCTCATTATTCCAACAATAGTTAGGTGGAAGGTTTGCATGGTGGAGGTCGACATACGTTGAAGGAAAATGTATGAAGAATGCAAGGAGTGCAACCTATAGATCCACCAAGAAGAAGATATACAAAACCACGATCTACAATATCATATCTTTCCTCATAATATCTCTCAAACAAAAAGAAAAGGTGTTTGCAGAGAAACCTTTGATACCATGTAATTGTTTAAAAGAACATCCCATGAACATAAACTACTACAAAACCAAAAAAAATTCTACAAGAGAGAATTCCATTGATGTATTAGATCTGCTATATCAAATACAAGAGAATGTATATAACAATATAAGGGCCCAGTGTTAGCAAAATATATTTGTGACTGTTGGGAAAATAAGGTTGCCTACGTAATCTTACAACTACCAATAGTTGGTTGTATTGGAAAATTGGAAAAGAACACTAACACATCGTATTTTCCTACTTTCCCTTTGTATTAAATAGATATAATATATGTAAATGTTTTGGGTAAATTTTAGTCCCCATGTGTCATCAAAATTATAATGGCTAATCTCAAAATGTTAGAGTTGAGGTTTGTAGTTGGATTAAGGATATTTTGGTATGATGTTGTAGGCCTTCACTCTAACACAATTGCCTTAACTTTTTACTCAACAAATTTGTTATTATGGGATTTCCCTAGCTGGTCAAGCACTCCAACCATAAGGATTGAGATATCCTTAAAAGGGTTGCCCCCTAACTTGATGTTGAAATTTTCCACCCATTTAAAAATGTGGAAGATCAAGGAGGAAGTGATTGTAACTATGGTTCCATGATGTTTATTTTCAAAAGTATTCCAAGAGGTAATGAAATTACATCTACTGAGACTCATATGAATATTTGTTTGGATAAGTACACCAATGTTTTTGATAATCTTATATGGTATACTTTTCTTTGATATTTTGTTGGTTGAAATTATATCTTAATGAAACTCTTATGGATATTTTTCAGGAGAATATGTCAGTGTTTGTGATAATCTTAAATGACATACACTACTTGGGTATTTTGTTCATTGAACTCAACCTGAGTCCGTTATTAAAGCTTGAGGTTAAGGATGTTTGTGAGACACATCATTAGCTATGCACAAGTCCCTTAATAGATTGAAAAAAAGGTTATTTACAGTTTAAATTTAAAAGAATAATCTCACTATGTTTCCATTTTTATGTGTGATCCCTAGATTTTCTATAATATCCTAGTGGTCCTAACCACTTAGGTTGAAATATTTTTGGTTAAGAAAGTCACCTAATCATGTTGTCTTATTTGGGAAAAATTCTTGATCCTACCCATATAGATTTGGGATATTTTCGGAGCATGTGCCATTTCCCATAACGAGTTTTATTTTTCACGAACCTCGCCAATGCTTCAACCCTAGGTCGCAAAAGTGGGTATGTTTAAAGGTTAATTTTTCTATAAAGTTGAGGATATTTGTATGTATTTTATTTGAAGGTAGGGTTTTAAGATTCCATGTGAAGAACAATATATACACTTCCTAAATATCTACTTCAAATAAAGTCCTAATCATAGGAGTTAGCATTTCTCACTAATGGCCAAACCCAAATACACATATCCCCATATTGATCCTTCTCCTCAACCTTAGGCCAAAAGGACCTCACTTGCAAGCAATAATGAAGGATGAGTTGAAGTGGTGAGAAAGAGAAAAAAATAAACTCCAACTCCCAAGACCAAATTTGTTGAAATCCTAGTGGGTATAAGGCCAATCTTGAGTAAATATTTAGCTTTGAATATGGGGAAATTCACTATT
Source organism: Picea mariana (assembly GCA_032191745.1). NCBI lineage: Eukaryota > Viridiplantae > Streptophyta > Pinopsida > Pinales > Pinaceae > Picea > Picea mariana. The sequence continues at coordinate 13,300 of JASDQU010199025.1, forward strand.
GATTCTTTTGAGGTTTCTTCCTCTTAAAGAGGGAACATAAGGCTCCTATGGGTGGTTGTACCATGGATGGTTGATGAAATATCATATGCTCATTAGTTGGTATGTGGGAACTTCAACATCATTAATACATAGGATGGCAAGGAATGCCTGCACTCTATTTGGATCCCAATAAGGAAGCAAGCTACCTAAAATAGCATCAAGACCTAAGATGGAAAGGAATGAATACACTCTATTTGGATCCCAATAAGGAAGAAAGCTACCTAAAATAACATCAATACCAAATTGGTCTTGTATAATCCCAATAAATTTAGAAGGAAATATTACTCTTATGGTTTACATGGTCACATTATAGAAAAGGTGATGATAAAGTGTGTCTTGTATAATCCCAATAAATTTAGAAAGTAGTATTACTCTTATGGTTTACATGATCACATTATAGAAAAGATGATTATAAAGTGCCAAGGAATCATGATAAAGCCACGCTCTTAAATAAAAGCACTTGTTATTAGTCCCTACCGAAGGCATAGAGGGACTATAGTGATCGATAATTTGTTGATTTCATATTAGTTTGTCATTTGAGAACTAATATTTGACATAGAGAACTAAAAACATTACTTTTTATATAATAAAAAAAACTATATATGTTATGATCTGATTGGATGATAGATTTGAGGTCTTATTGCCAACTTCTCTATTCCCAATGAATTATATGTTTCCATATCCAAAGTTTTATCATGTATGGTACTTTTTTTATTTGTACTAATCATATTGAAATGTTTAGATATCCAAGGTTTATAGTGATAGATAATTCCAAAGTTTATAACCTTGTATTGTGATTTTTTTATTTTATTTGTGCTACTATTATTATTATTACTCCTTTGTATTTGTATTGAAATGTATTGAAACTTTTTTTGAGGTGCTTGAATAGGCCTGATAGATTAAATGCTTACATGACGCTAGGTCCTCCAACATGTCTGAAAACTTAAATGTTTGCATACCGTGAGGCCTTTAGACAACCTGACAACCTTAAATGTTTATCTAAATACGCTTCTTGGAGTACATTTTTCCTCGAAATTTTCTATACAATGTTGTAGTGATTTTGGATAATATTTGTTCGTGCTCTTTTCGTCAATGTGTGAGCAAAAAGTGAGCACTTACATGCCTAGTTGGGCTCTGCTAGTCATGACAGCTGTAATGTAAAAGGTTATAAAGAAAACAATAAAGCTATTAACAAGAATTAAACAAAAACTAAATAACAACATGAGCATAAAAACAAAAACTAAAAACAAGTGACAATGGAACAATATCACCAATAGATAGGCTGGTCTGATTGATGAAATCCAAAGATACACAAAGGAGAAAGAGGACTTGGGTCCCTTCCCT
>JASDQU010199028.1:0-19351 GCA_032191745.1 Picea mariana
TCAAGAGGATGGGAGGTCTCATCACGAGCCAACCCATTATGTTCATAGGTATCTAGCAGTATGACATTGCCATTATCTGGTCACCACGCCAGGGCAATGACCTTTGGTTGCATGGCCAAGGGAAAGGGGGTCTCATCACGAGCCATCCTTATCAATTCTGCAAAAATACCAGTGGGTAACACTGTCAGCTCTGGTCACCATACCAAAGAAGTGTCCTCTGGTCATACCTTGAAGTAAAAAGAAAGAAAAGCAATAAATAAAGAATAAAGGCAATAAAGGGGCTTGGAAAAAGTGCATCCATGACGGGTACGACTCACCTCCTACAAAGGCACCCACAGACAACACTTACCCCTGGTCTTACTATGACTGGACATCCTTAGATCATACCACTTCATGTACATGGCTTGAATGATCTTCTATGGAAACTTTCCTTTTCTTGTGGATACTGGCCCAATGGGTTATTCTGTCTGTGTCTTCAACTTTGTATAGTAGATATGTGTAATGTCTTTGATCTCTTAGATGATATGTTAGGGATTTCATACATGTATTTGATAAATTTAATGATGAAATGTGATTGACATTACTATGATCCCGAGGACTGATGAGCCCATGGAGGGCGTAGTTTTTGATGTGCAGGACCATGCTCGGCGGACAGGTACCAATGGACTGGTACACATGGGGATATGATTAGCTCGGACCTCCATGGGGCTGAAGAGCCCATCATATGGTTGCTGGGATGGCAAAGATAGGACAACGTTGTGATGAGCCAATGCACGAGAAGGAAGAAGGACGTCCTACCCAGGACACTTTGGCAGAGCCCGACCTAGGGGGGATCACCCACTGTAGATGGGACGATTGCTTTTGATGGACAAGACGTCACCTGAGGTAGCTGAATGTTTCTGGAGCATGTGGCAGTGTGCTGGGGTCATTTGACACGTGTGGCAGCTTGGAGGAGCCCTAGAAGGGCCAACGTTCTACTTCTTGGATGCTGAGCTTGCCCAAAAAGGGCCAACGTCTCCCTCAGAAGGGCCTGACGTCTCCTTTTTAGCTCATACTATGACATTTCTTAGCATTTAATGTAGAAACAGTGTAAAATTGAAAGTCAGCCTTGTCGACTATTTTAATGACCTAATTTTAAAATTAAAGGTCATTTGGATGATATAAATAGAGGACGTTGCCTCTCATTTTGACATAACACAACTCACTCTCTTGTGAGAGATCATTTTTAGTCTTTTTTCTTGGTATTATTGCTCTTGGAAGTGAGGCGCAACTCTTGTGGAGGATCATTCTTGGCATTTTTATGGTGTTTCTCTCATTGGAAGGTTTACAACTAGGGTTTGATAAGCACTCTTCATGATTTGTAAGTGTATTTCTCATGCAAAACTTCTTGAATGAATGGTTGTAGGTTAAATCTCTTGCATTTATTGTTACATTTCTATTATATTGCTTAATCTTGAAACCCTAGGTAGCAAGCACACAAGTAAGTCCTTGCTATATGTCCCCATGATTGAGAAACTTGTTTTAGCCATTGATTAAGGAGGATATAGCCTAGCCGTTGCTACACTAATTCCCCTTTTTCTGAGTTAGCATTCAAACATAAGTTGAAGAAAGAAGACGTCCTAGGCCTAGTTAAATATACACCTAGGGTTTTGACTTTTAGGGTTTGAAGGGCCTTGCTCTTGCAACACCTTTCACCCTTAGATTTGTGTTTTAAAGCTAGCTGTTTTGCCAAGGATATTTAAGGAAAGAGGGAGGAGCATGAGGCCTTGCTTAAGCAACACCGGAATGAGCCTCCTCCCCTTAGGGTTTTGATTCCAAGGCCCTGCCATTGCAGCACCATAGAACCTAACTCTCTTGTCTTTAGATTTAGATTCTCCCGAGATCTTTCCCTTTCTTTTGACTCCATAATACCCTAAGGCACTAGTCTATCTCTCCAACGTTGAGCCTGTTGTGCTAAAACAACTTTTCAAAACTCTTAATTTGAAACCCTAACTAACCCTAACGTCTACTAACCCTAGATTGATGATGACGTCATGCCTCTTTTGAGCTTTTGGTAGATATGAAACACTGTGGCTTAGTCATCTAGTGATAGACATTGATGTATTGATAAATTTCATTGGCCTATTCACAAAACATTGACCTCCTTGTCTACCGTACTAACCCTAGAACAAGGCTGACGTCACCTCTAGCATAGTGACGCAACAACCTTTGTATATGAGCAATTGATGATATTTAATGCATTAAGTTAATTCAAGGATTGATTATTTCCATTGAATGCTATATCATTTCCAGTGTTTATTGAGAAGTAATATTATAAGCCATAGTCATTATTGCAATCATTGACTTCGTCAATAATTACTGTTGTATGTGCTCATATATAATATTGATAGTCATTGATTAATGAAGTATTAACCACTGCTGCATGTATTAGTGTTATTGTTGCCTTGTCTCACAAACAGGTGCCTCCTTTGTGGTGTATCTTATTTTTGACTATCTTCTTGGCGGTAATCTGTGAAAGGGAAAACTTGCCTTGATCCTTTAAATCTTTGCCTTTCAAAACCCCAGATTGCCAGGGACATCTCCCTTGGGTTTAGCCACCCTAAATAGAAACAGCCCCCCATCGAGGTGACAATGGGTGGGGAAGCTCCTGTTATTCCAGTTTGACCTTTACCCCTCAACTACTTGACCTAAACTACAAACTGAGCGATAACAGTCCAGAAAGAAGAAAGTGGTTCTCCAATACATATCTCCATAGATGAGTAGATAAGCAAACATTTTGATAAAGCTTCTATCCAAGATGAAAGAGTTTGCGTACTCAAGCTGGAGCTCATGGAGAAGACTTCTTTATTGAAAAAGGAAGAGATGACTCTTAGGTTGGGAGGGAGCACTGATATGTATTGATTCATGGACAATCATTTTTCAGTTTGAAAATTGGTCCAGGATGAGCAGTTTCCTTTCCAGTTCGGAAAGTGGATTGAGATTTTTGATGGACAAACATTTTCCAGTTTGGAAAATGGTCCAGATTGTTGATGTACCATAGATAGTGACTTCCCATTGTGGTTAACATGGGGAGTGGTCTAGGGTAGTCTCTCTTCTTGAGGGTTACTCAAGAAGACTGGCCCGCCTCACCGGACAACGATTTCTCATTGTGTTTAACATGAGGAACGGTCTGTTTTGGAGGTTGGTACAAGACAGTATTTTCCTCTTGTGGTTAACAGGGGAAATGGTTCAGACAGTCATTCCTTATGGTGTATTCATTCTCTCCAGGTTGCACTTTGTTTAGTGCCGAAAAAATGGCCAAGGGTGGGCAATGGTCCAGGCTCAACAATCAGGGACAGGCATTCCTTAGGGCGGATTCATTCTCTCCAGGTTACACTTTGTTTAGTGTCGGAGGAATGGCCTAGGGTGAGGAATGGTCCAGGCTCAGAAATCAGGACAGTTATTCTTCCCTTCTTGAGAAGAATAGTCCAGAGAGCTCATCATTGATGTCTTACTGTTTGAGGGCATATGTTCTTCCGGGATCTCACAGATGTGAGTGGAAGAATGGCCCATATGATTCAATTTATATCATAACATTGTTTCTGTGCAGGTTGATGTCAGATGATTGGTATGAAGACTGTATGACATTAGATGTATACTACTGTGGTGGATGTGTTCCACTGTTTGATCAAGTACTTGTGTGTTACTTGGTGTGGTAGTGTACCACTGGATTGTAGTTATGTACTACTATGGATAGACACAGTTGTGTTCTATTGAATGATATTGTTCCAATTGACTTGAAGACTATAAGCAGTGTTGAAAATGATTATCGGCTAGATGGATGATCAATGAACAAGAGATTTCCCAGACAAAAAATGGTTTAGAACATTTACTCTTCTAAGATTAGAAGAAAGGCTTTTGTGTCACTCTGTGGAGTGAGTATCATGTCTGATTACTCAGATAGAGTATGGTTTCGAGAGTTGATGCAGCAGATGACATTGATGGTGATGATGGTGCTCATGATCTAGTCATGAGATAGTCTAGATGACTATGTCGATGCTACCGGGTGAATGGTATGTTTTGTGATCAAAGACCATTACCTATAATACCTCCCTAGCTAGGAGGGAGTGTTGATATTATGGTAGCTGCGGGAGGTATTTACCTCCACGTGTAAACCTGAAGAGAATAGAATACTCCAAGAAGCAAGAAGAAACCCTAATGAGTTGGTTAATAACCCTAGAAGACTTGTCAGCTCAAGAGGATAATTTATATTAGGTTATTAGCCTACAAGAGAAGAAGTCGACCAGAAGAAATAATATATACTGAACAGATAGATACCCAGAATGAGAAGTCAACCTAGGAAGTTAGACAGAAATACTATAAATATAGGAGGCCAGTCTTCATTTTGATAGGTCATTCTCAGAACTGCAGAGCAACACTTGTGCGCACTGCAGTGCCCGGTTTGTGCACAGGTTTGGAGGAGAGATGCTAGTGTAGCTGCTGCAGCTAGCAGTTACGTTTTGGCCTTGGACTATCTCTTGGCTAGGGTTTGGACTATCTGATTTGTTATCGCATAGTTTGTAGCTAGGTTCAAAGGCTAGAGGATAGAGGCCAAACTGGCGTAACAAGAACCTTCCCCACCCAATGTCACCTCAATGGGGAGGTTCTTTCTATTCAGGGAGGTTAGCCCAAGGGAGATGTCCCTAGTAACCTGGGGTTCTGAAGAGGCCAAAGTATAAAGGTCAAAGCATAATTTCCTCCTCACAAGTTACCACCAAGGTTAGATAGTCTAGCTAATCAACCAATAAATGAAGTGTGTGCCCAAATCAGAACACCTGCCTGGAACAAGAAAATAGCAAAATAATATATGTAGGCTATAATTCAGTGGGTTAGTAATTCATATAACTACCTGACATTAATATGTCAGCAATGTAAAGCAACAGATATCAATGATGTCAACGTTTATCAATATAGTAGTGGAAAAATGTCAATTCATCAATAACTATTGAGATGATGTAGCTAACAATGTATCTAACCAATCTTTTACTCAATAAATGCTTTCAACCATCATCTAATTGCTTATCATCAAAAGGTGTTGCGTCAAGATGGAATAACCAAGTGTGATGTCAGCCTAGTTAGGGTTAGCTAGTTAGTTAGGGTTTCAAATTTAAAAGTTTTGAGACGTTGTTTGAGAACTATCACTTCAACGTTGTGTGTCTAAGATCAGTGCCGAAGGGTAGATGGAGTCAATTAAGGAGATGGCGCAAGGTTGAAGGAATGAAAGGCTAAAGACAAGAGGGAAGGGTTCTAGAGTGCTGCAATGGCAGGGACCTATAATCAAAACCCTAGGGGAAAGAGGCTCACTCCAGTGTTGCTTAAGCAAGGCCTCGTGCTCTTTCCTCCTTCTTTAGGTCAAACTTGGCAAAATGGCTAGCATAAAAGATAAGTTAAACCAAGAGGACAAGGTGAGGGAAAGTGTTGCAATGGCAAGGCTTTATCACCAAACCCTAGAAGATGGACGGCCCTAAGTGTAGATAACCTAGGCCTGGGACGTCACCTCCTTTTTAACCTTTAAAAAACACAGCTAGCACAAAGGGAAAAAGTGAAAAGAGTGTAGCAAAGGCTAGGCTCTTTCTTCCTTCTTCAATGGCTGAATATTTCTCTCTAAGGGGACATGAAACAAGGACCTACTTGTGTGCTTGTCACCTAGGGTTTTAAAATCAACAAATTTATAAGTAAATGCAAGAATATAGACCTACAACCATTCAATTAAGAATTTTTGCAAGAAAAACACTTACATATCATGAGGAAAAGCATATGAAAACACTGACAATGTTACCCACAAGCACTTTCATAGAGATGATAAGGCTGGCTCGTGATGAGACCCCCTTTCCCTTAGCCATGCAACCAAATATCACTTCCCTGAAGTGGTAACCAAATAGTGGCAATGTAATACTGCTAGGTACCCATGAACATAATAGGTTGGCTCATGGTGAGACCCCCTATCCTCTTGGCTAGGTCTTGTTTTTGTTATTTTTCTTCAGGTCCCTCTTATTTCTTACTGAGAGGCTTTTTATTGCCTTCTCGGGGATCCCTGGGCGAGACATCTCTAGGTTTCATTTTTTATGGCTTTTGTCTTTTACCAGCTGTTTTTACCTTCTGGGCCTTTAGCCCCTTCTTCCCACGAGATAAGGTGCAACCCCACAAACAGATCATCCTAATGCCCAGACTAGGGGAGTGGGACAGATGAGTGGGAGATAAGATGTAAAAGTGATGACATAATGGGAGTGGACGATGGCTCTTCAGAAATCCCCTCGGTGGCAAACCAAAACCTATGGGTATAGGCTTGCTAGGACACCCTGTCAATCCCCCCAACCATGGTCAAGAGGGTCAATGTAAGATCCAAGAAATTGTCAGAAATAAAAGGAGTAAGATGCATATATCTAAAGGTTATAATGATAGAAAATGACACATACCATGATACCTGGACAAATTACCTCATGAAGCAAGAGCCTTCTTCGATACAAGTCCAGGTCGATGGTGATGGGTGTTGCTGCTACTGACAAGACAAGTCTGATGAAAGAAGAGAAGGATGGGCCCTCCAGGGCCATGCTCAGGTCAATCCTTCTCTTGGTACTCCATGTCTGGGACCTGTGGGCCTCGAGACATGATCTCCTAGTTATCTCTAGAAATCGGGGATAACATCTGGCTCCAACTCGGGGACATGTGCTCACCGTAGAGTGCATGAGAACCTCAACATCTATGGCATAACCTGTAGACCCGCACATACTCAAAAAGGGTATCAATAACAAAGGTACGGTGGTATTGCCACCCCGCAAATATATATATGTATATGACTGAAATAAAACAATCAATATGCAAGTGAGGAAGCAAACTATCATGAAATGCAAATGCTATAATACACGAAAAATGCATACCTATCTATACTTACCTATGGAGTCAGGTCCCACCACCTTGGCGGGGTTTGAGGAGGTGCCCGCTGATAAGCAATGGGTGCCTTCTTCCTTCCAAAGTGGACAAGTAGTATGATTTATCAACCGATTCCATTCCCACTTTGAAGGGTCCGAGCCATGACTGCGTGCTTCCTTTTACAATAGTTGGCTCTCCTTTCTGAGTATCCCACATCCATACCATATCTCCCTCCTTATATTTTCTGACTTTGTATTTGGTTGTTCCTTGGACAACCCTGGTGTATTGTACTGAGGGAGGTGGGTGGGCTTCTGCCGTAAAGACCTCTTGTTGGGATAGGCAGATTTGTACATCATCCTCATTTTTCTTTTTTAATATCTTCACCGTCCCAACTTTTTTGTTCTTGAATTCATCTAGGAGTTGTTGGTATTCTTCTTTCTTGGGCTATTCGATCTAATAAAAGTCTTCCTTTGTTGCAAAGGGCATGTCTTCTGGAGAATATTTTTGAAGAGTTTGTATCATATCGTCCTGCGTTTTGTCATTTTTGGTGGGATGAACAATATCTTTCACATGGTCCCCAGTTATTGGCACATTAAGTAGACATCCCTTCATTCCATCTTTCAAAGGTAATCACAAAAAGGTGAGGTCCATTTCAAGGGAACTACCTATCATTGTGCCAAACTTCCTAGACAACAACATTCCCCACACATCTGGGACATCAACCACTATAATGTCAATGTGGACTGTCTTCTCGAGGTATTCTTTCAAGTGCACTTCAACATTTTCAACCACTCCATGCATGGGTATTGCTTTAGATTCGAAACCACACACATTCCTGTAAGTCCTAGTGACCTTCAAACCCATTGTTGCATGACTTTAAGAGACATCATGTTAGCACCAACACCTGTATCTAGCATGCAATTTTTAAGATAGTTGTTGTTCATTGTTAAAGTCATGAAGAAAGGGGGTTTTTCACCGTACTGGACCCTGAAATGATCAGCTTGCAACATAATAGTGGGGTCGATAGTTTCATCTGATCCTGAAAAGAAAGTATCAAAGCGATCTTTGATGGATGAGATCTTGATTGCTTATCTTAGGGGAACATTCACATGCATTTTTGATAACGCCCCTTCAAAGTCAAAGTTAAGGTCAACCTTACCAGTCTTGGATGTCTCAGGAAAAAGCACCTCAAGAGGTGGGGGTTTTGGTTGATCAGCGGTAGGTTGTTTTGGGTTCTTCCTTCTGTATACCTGAACTTCCTGTTTCTTTAGCTTTTCTCGTGATTCCTAGTCCAAGTTGTTTATTACCTCCATCCTTATTTCTCTGGCTACTTCCCTCATGAGTTGTTGATGTTCTATATCTGTGATATTTATCTGAGGAAAGTTTATGAAGCAGTCCATGCTATTAACTTGTTGTTGGTCAGCGTTATAAGGACATTCATGCTCCCCATGTGCTTCACTGCACTCCAGGCACCAAGGATTTTCATCAACAATGTTTGTAGGGGCCAAGGTATTTAGAACTTCGTTTTCATTCTTTGTCTTGTAAAATTGGTTCCCTTTCTGGAATTGCCCTTTGAACAGAGGCCTAGGTGATTGGATTTGGGATTTTTCAATTCTGACAATCCGGCTCATCATTTCTTCCTGAGTCTTTATGATGCCATCTAGGGAGGCTTGTAATTTGTTGATACTGGTGCAGATATCTGAAGTAGGCTCAACATTGTGTACTATTTTTTGCTTGGTGTCTATTCTCCCCCTAGGGTTAGCAAAGGGCTCAATCTTAGATGAAAGGAGGTTCCCTTCTATCTTGTTGGCAAGCTCTTGGGCTTCTTGAATGAACTAGGGGTTTTTGTCTCTAAGAAGATACCCTAGTTGGCCACTGAAAGATATGGTATAAATATGAACAAGGTAGTCATCTTTCGGTTGATGTGGGAATTCTTTGTAACAATGTCTCGAATCTGGTGTGAAATTCCTTAATGGACTCATTTTCATACTTAGCAAGGCTATTTAGTCGACTGAGAAGCATATTAGGGTCTTCTTTGATACTCCATCTTTTGAGAAAGGCCTCTTCAAGTCTATCCATGGTTTTGATGCTTCCATCAGGAAGGCTGAGGTAGCAACACCTTGAGGCATCATAAAGAGTAGCGGAGAATAAATTCATGACCAAGTCTTCAGCATCATCACTGATGGGGTGAAGCTGAAAGAATGCCCAAAAGTTACTCATATGCTCTTCGACACTGACTGCATCAGTACCGGTGAATTTAGGCAACCACTTTTCATACTTGGGTGGCATTTGCCTAGGATAGCCAGGTATGGATGACATGTCTAACGGCCTAAAAAGGGTAGATGACCATTGTCTTTGATTGTTGAGTGGGTTTGTTGTAGCGGTCTGAGAGGTAGACATGATTCTTAAAGGAAGGCTCTTCCCGAAAAGTGATTTGACAACAAGAGAATTTAAGGGAGGCTTCCTTCTGAAAGACAAAGGAGGATTGTTGAATCTCCTTCTAGTTTGTGGAGTCGTCAGACAGTTTACTTGAAACTACCAAAGAAAAAGGGGAAAAACACCCTAGTGGAGTCGCCAGGTAAGCTTGTAAGAAAAGTTCTCTGAGGCAAGGCTTACCGAAAGGATTTGTCATTGAGGAAGATTGACTCAATGTTCCCCGACAACGGTGCCAAAATGTATTGTACAGTTTGTAGCTAGGTTCAAAGGCTAGAGGATAGAGGCCAAACTAGTGTAACAAGAACCTTCCCCACCCAATGTCACCTCAATGGGGAGGTTCTTTCTATTCAGGGAGGTTAGCCCAGGGGAGACATCCCTGGTAACTTGGGGTTCTGAAGAGGCCAAAGTATAAAGGTCAAAGCAGAATTTCTTCCTCACAGGTTACCACCAAGGTCAGATAGTCTGGCTAATCATCCAATAAATGAAGTGTATGCCCAAATGAGAACACCTGCCCGGAACAAGACAATAGCAAAATAATATATGTAGGCTATAATTCAGTGGGTTGGTACTTCATATAACTATCTGAAATTAATATGTAAGCAATGTAAAGCAACATGTATCAATGATGTCAACATTTATCAATATAGCAGTGGAAAAATGTCAATTCATCAATAACTATTGAGATGATGTAGCTAACAATGTATCTAACCAATCTTTTACTCAATAAATGCTTTCAACCATCATCTAATTGCTTATCATCAAAAGGTGTTGCGTCAAGATGGAATAACCAAGTGTGACGTCAGCCGAGTTAGGGTTAGCTAGTTAGTTAGGGTTTCAAATTTAAAAGTTTTGAGAGGTTGTTTGAGCACTATCACTTCAACGTTGTGTGTCTAAAATTAGTTCCTAAGGGTAGATGGAGTCAATTAAGGAGAGGATGCAAGGTTGAAGGAATGAAAGGCTAAAGACAAGAGGGAAGGGTTCTAGAGTGTTGCAATGGCAGGGCCCTAGAATCAAAACCCTAGTGGAAAGAGGCTCACTCCAGTGTTGCTTAAGCAAGGCCTCGTGCTCTTTCCTCCTTCTTTAGGTCAAACTTCGAAAAATAGCTAGCATAAAAGATAAGTTAAAACAAGAGGATGAGGTGAGGGAAAGTGTTGCAATGGTAAGGCTTTATCACCAAACCCTAGAAGATGGATGGCCCTAGGTGTAGATAACCTAGGCCTAGGACGTCACCTCCTTTTTAACCTTTAAAAAACATAGCTAGCACAAAGGGAAAAAGTGAAAAGAGTGTAGCAAAGGCTAGGCTCTTTCTTCCTTCTTCAATGGCTGAATATTTCTCTCTAAGGGGACATGAAACAAGGACCTACTTGTGTGCTTGTCACCTAGGGTTTTAAAATCAACAAATTTATAAGTAAATGCAAGAATATAGACCTACAACCATTCAATTAAGAAGTTTTGCAAGAAAAACACTTACATATCATGAGGAAAAGCATATGCAAACCCTAGTTGTAAACCTTCCTTCAAGAGAAATGCCAAGCATGCCAAGAAAATCCTTCCATCAACAAGTGCGCCTCCTTTAAAAGATGAAATACCCAACTAGGGCGCAAAAATCAGACCTCACAAGAGACTGAGTTGTGTGTTATGTCCAAATGAGGGAAAAACATCCTCAATATATAGTGTATCATGACCTATAATTAAAATTAGGTCATTAAAAATAGCCGACAAGCCTACAAACCAGAATCATATTGTTTTTACATTAAATTGCTAAATCAAAGCCCTAAATGAGCATAATCAAGACGTCAAGCCCTCCTGAGAGAGACATTGGCCCTTTTTAGGGAAAAATGCAACACAAATGACAAAATGTTGGCCCTTTTTAGGCCTCCAAACCTTGCCACACGTGCCAGTTGCCCTGTTAAGCTACCATACACTGAAGGTGACGTCAAGGGCCCCTAGGTGACATCCTGGACCATCTAAGGGAGACGTTCCACCTGAAGTGGGCCAACCCCCTTGGGCTGGGCTCAGCCAATGTGTCCTGGATGAAATGTCCTTCTTCTCAGGTGTAAAATATCAATCAAGCATTGTCTTGTCTCTACCCCTGATGGGGTCCAAGCAACCATCTGATGGGATCTTCAACCCCATGGAGGTCCGAGCTAATCATCTCCCCATGCGTACCGGTCCAACTGGTACCTATCCGTCGAGCATGGTCCTGCACATCAAAAAATTCACCCTCCATGGGCTCATTAGTCACAGGGATCATAGCAATGTTAATCACATTTCATCATTAATGTTATCAAACACATGCATAAAAACCATGATATATCATTCAATAGCTCAAAGATATTACAATGACCTACAATACAAAGCCGAAGAAAAAGACAAAATACCCTATTGGGCCAGCATCCATAAGGAAAGGAAAGTCTCCAAGGGGTATCATCTAAGCCATGTAAAACGAGGTGATGTGGTCAAGGGATGTCCGGACATACGGATAGAGTGAAAGGCAGGGATGCATGGTATTACTTGTGGGTGCCTTTGTAGAAGGCGAGTTCTACCCGTCATGGATGCAATTCTTTCCAAGCCCTTTATTTACTTTATTCTTTTCTTTATTTGCTTTCTTCTTTTTTTATTTCAAGGACTAACTAGAGGATGTTGCCTTGGCATGATGACCAGAGTTGATAGTGTTACCCACAAGCACTTTCACAGAGATGATAAGTCTGGCTCGTGATGAGACCCCCTTTCCCTTGGCCATGCAACCAAAGGTCACTGACCTGGCGTGGTAACCNGAGACCCCCTATCCTCTTGGCTAGGTCTTGTTTTTGTTATTTTTCTTCGGGTCCCTCTTATTTCTTGCTGAGAGGCTTTTTATTGCCTTCTCGGGGGTCCCTGGGCGAGGCATCTCTAGGTTTTTTTTTTATGGCTTTTATCTTTTACTAGCTTCTTTTACCTTCTAGGTCTTTAGCCCCTTCTTCCCATGAGATAAGGTGCAACCCCACAAACATATCATCCTAATGCCCGGACTATGGGAGTGGGACAGATGAGTGGGAGATAAGATGTCAAAGTGATGACATGATGGGAGCAGACGATGGCTCTTCAGAAATTCCCCCCAGTGGCAAACCAAAACCTATGGGTACAGGCTTGCTAGGACACCCTGTCAATCCCCCCAACCATGGTTAAGCGAGTCAATGTAAGATCCAAGCAGTTGCCAGAAATAAAAGGAGTAAGATACATATATCTAAAGGTTATAATGATAAAAAATGACACATACCATGATACCTGGACCAATTACCTCATGAAGCAAGATCCTTCTTCGATACAAGTTCAGGCCGATGGTGATGGGTGTTGCTGCTACTGACAAGACAAGTCTGATGAAAGAAGAGAAGGATGGGCCCTCCAAGGCCATGCTCAGTTCAATCCTACTCTTGGTACTCCATGTCTAGGACCTGTGGGCCTCAAGACATGATCTCCTAGTTATCCCTAGAAATTGGGGATAACATGATCAACTCTTGTTGGTGCGCTATCCTTAGGGAAATGTGCGCTACCCTTTGTTTGGCTATCTAGCCTAGGGTTTTCTTTTGAAGTGATTCTCTGTCAAGGTTAAGGTGCTCGAAGGGTGGCTTTGGCCTATGGTTGGGTGACAATCGTGATATTGTCAATGGTAAAATGAGCACATCCATTATATTCTAGCAGATTCATTTAGTCATATTCCAACTAAAAAATCAAAACATAAAACAATTATTAAACAAAACCATAAATTAAAGAGACAAGGATCAATAACATAATTCCAATAAATTTCTCATAGTAAGAGTCCAAATAAAGTATCATTCGACCCATGACATAAGAATCCTTTATTCAATTCAGATCAGGAATTAGATACTAAGAAAATGGAAACAAAGACCCTTTTTGTTTGGAAACAAAGACCCTTTCTGTTTCCTACTTGACATCCATTAAGTTTTTCTAGCCATAAGTCTTTCTCTCTAATTTTACCTTTTTTTTTTCCTATTAGAAAATTTCTCAATATATATTATATATATGGTGTTTCAAAATAGAGTACCAGAGTTCAAATACATAGCCATCATATGTGCCTTAATCCTAAAAAGTAAACACCACCCATTGGGTAGTGTAAAACAAAAGTCCAAAATTACAATTCATACAGCCTCTCTATGACAGTCCATATAAAGTCCCAAAATGTAAGCTAAGAGTCCATCAAGAGAACCAAAATAAATCAGATACAAAAAAGGAGAACTATCCACAACCTCCAGGGCCAAGAAACTCAGATATAAAGGTGAAGTGTGAGTCGGGGGCCCTCTTGGCCATCCTGCCATTTGGAATAATGTATCCTTCCTTCCGGGACCAATAGATCTTTCTTCGATAGTGAGTCGACATTCTCATTTGCTTTCCTATAAATATGCTCAAACTTTAATTCTTTGAATAGGGGCATAAGAGACCTTATCTTCTGCTTCCAACCTATAATAGATGTAACAAAAGGATTGCACTTATTGTTTATCCAAACAATCACGATCTTAGAATCACCAAGTACCTGAAGCTGAACAACATCAAGTCTATAGGCTAATATTAAGGTGGCCCGGGAACTAAGGAGCTCGACCCTGGTATTCGATCCCATACCACAATTAAATGTCCACCTGTAGGATATGTTCTACCCTATCTTAATAAGACCTCCAACACCACTCATAGAGCCATTATTCTGCTCTGCACCGTCAAACCAACCAATATTTGGAAAATTTTTATCGGGTGGTTTCCTTATCCTTTTGGGAATAACTTTAGTATGTGCACTTGTGCCTACCATCAATCCACAAATCTGAGCTAAATCTCCTTGCACAGATGGTGTAGTAGACTCAAAGATATACTTATTTCTAAGCAACGAAATAGTCCAGCATGTCACTGCAAGTAAGTTGCAGATTGTCTTTTCTTTCTTCTGCCAGGTATCAAAACAATTTAACAACATAATACCTCCCCAAACTGTAGTAAACTTATATTCAATTTCCAAATAATGTCATATGTCAAGCGTGAAAGGGAAGCTTATAAAGATATGTAGGATCGACTCCTCCTCCCTAAGGAACAGAGAACAAATAGTTGGGCCTTCCCAACCTCTTCTCCTCAGATTATCCCAGGCAAGAACTTTATTCTCCAATGCAAGACACATAAACAATTTTATTTTTAGAGTGATCTCCCAAGTCCAAAAGGTCCTTCGCCAGCTAGTGATTGGATTTGTCTAGTATTCCCGAGATAGAGCATTATATACATTTCTGACTATTAAGACCCTAGAATGGTCACCGCCTGACCAAATAAGCACATCATCAACAAGTTGTAATTGAATTCTTGAGAGTATAATTTCCTTACAAAAAGTAATCCACTTGGCCGCTAGTGTACCAGTGAGCTCCAACTCCTCACAAGATCTCCATCGGTTTGATATAAAACCCCAGGAGGACTGTGCATAAGATTGGTATAAATAATTGATATTGCTTGCCTTGAGTGCCCCCCAGAGCTCAATTGATAACAGAGAAGAACTGTCCAGTCCAAAAATTTTATCCAACCCGATTAATATTGAGGTTGCATTCCCAGGCTTCTAGTTGATCCCTTGAGTAATAATAGGAAGTGACTTCATTAAATTTTTCCAGATTTGTGAGGCACCTAGTTGGATGGGCGATACAGATCTAAGCCAAGTTTCCACTAAATAATACGGGATATATTTATCTTTTATCACATTATGCCAGATCCCTTCTTTGAACAATGCACACCACAATGAATTTGCAGCCAAGGCACGACTAAACAGAAAAAGGTTTCTAAAACCCCATCCACTGAGATGTTTTGTCTTGGCCAATGTCTCCCAACTACAGAGATAGATTATTTGTTTTTTCCCCCTCCCGCCCAAAGGAAATCAAAAATAATCTTGCATATCTTTGAGAGCACTGAAACTGGTACCATCGCCAATGCCATCCAGTACATAGACTATTTTTCAAGGATTGATTTAACTAAAATATAGCGACCACAAAGTGTCAACCAACGATTACATCACTGGTTAATCCGCTTTTCAATTTAATTATAAGCCACCTCCAATCAGTGAAATGACTCTTTCCATGTTTTAAATGATATCCTAGATACTGGAATCCCACATACAAATCCTCAAAATTATAACCAAACAACCTTTTATATACTGCCAACGAATCCTCATGGATCCCATTATAATGGAAATTTTATTTTTGAGGACTAATCCTTAATCCCAACGCACAGCAGAAAAATTCTAGAATAGACTTTATCACCTACGATTCCTCCACAGTAGCTTTAGACATAATTAGTTCATCGTCAACACAAATAATATGAAGTACTTTGATAATCCTAGAAAATTTAACTCCTGATAGCTTTCCTTCCACCTGGCCCTTTTTTAATTCAAGACTAATACATTCCATTACAAGTATAAAAAGTAGTGGCGAAAGCGGACATCCTTGATGTAACCCACGCTCACTTGTGAAAAAAGATGTGTCCTCCCCATTGATCAACACCGCAAAGGAGGAACTAACTACGTAACTCATAATCCATTGAATAGAGTGTATACTAAAACCAGTTTGTATTAAAATCAGACGTAGAAAATCCCAATTTACACAGTCATATGCTTTCCTTAGGTCCAATTTAAGAATCAAAGATTTTTGTTTCCTGGCTTTAATACTATGAAGGCACTCGTGTGCTGTACCAATAGCATCCAATATTTGTCTTCCCTTTAGGAATCCAAGTTGGTTACAAGATAATTCCCTCGAAAGCACTGGTTTGATCCTATTTTCTATAACTTTGGAAATCAATTTATAACAAAGGTTGCAAAGGGAAATTGGTTTGAAATTTTCAAATGATTGCGGATTATTCTCCTTTGGGATCAGTGCCAAGAAAGTTGTGTTAAGAGAGCCTCTAACCCTTCCTCTAATCCTTGTATCTTCCACTAGATCCAATAAGTCATCCCCAACCACATAAAAAAATTTAACATAGAACTCAATCGTCCAGTCGTCCGAGCCTGGACTCTTATCATTTAAGAAGAGTTTTAAAACTTCCTAGATTTCCTGTTTGGTAACCGGTCTGTCAATTTGGCCGGAATCCTCATTTGTTACAAAGCACGGATAAAGTCAGGAAAGTTCCAATTGTACCTCAGGTGAAATAACGGGATCCTTTATAAATAAATTCTTAAAATATCTTTTTGCCTCCTCCTTTAGATCATCTTGCCCTCTGTGTACCTATCCCAATTCATCCCTGATTTCCCATATGTGGTTTTTATTCCTCTTCACACTTGCCAACTTGTGGTAATACATAGTGTTTCGGTCTCCACTTTTAAGCCAAATAACCCGACTTTTTTGCCTCCATTGTTCTTCTTCAATAAGTAATAGCTGATTACATTCGGTTTCCAAAGTCTTTAATCTATTTTCGCTAACCCCCGATCTTGGTAAAGTAGTTATAACATCCCTGATTTCTCCCTCCAGAGTAATAAGTCTCCTTTGTTGTTCAACCGTTTTCTGTTTGGCCCAGGACTTTATCTGATCCTTTAAAACTTTTAATTTCCACACAAACCTGTACTGTACATCTGATTCCGATGAAAAATCTGGATCATTCCATAATTCCTTTACGATGGGCTCGAATTCATCTTCAATTAACCAGGTTGGATTGAGTTTAAATGGAAAGGCTAAAGGAAAAGGTTGAATGTCGAATTGCACAACCACCGACGCATGGTCAGATACAAAAGGAAGATCCACCCAAGCTTGATATCTACCGATATCACTGAGAAGACTTTTTGAAATAAGTATGGGGTCCAGTCTCTTTGAAATCATATCCATACCACCCCTGCTATTTCTCCAGGTCGGTGTCGGGGCATTCAGAGCCAGGTCTACCAAATGATGATCCAACATCAGATCTTTGAAATAATCTGCCAATTTATCCAAATGTGTTGACGCTCCCCATACTTCATCCGCACCAATAGTAAAGTTAAGATCGCCTGCAAGAATCAAGTGTTTAGTATCAGGGAGAATTTTTCCGGGTTCCACACAACCAAAGAGCCAGGGAGAATTTTTCCGGGTTCCACACAACCAAAAACCCACCTGAGTTTCCCACAGAATTGACTGCACAAATATACCAATTAGGAACGAAAGTAACCATAAAGCGACGAGTATTCTCCTCATCAACCAGAGTCTCTTGAAGCAGAACCACATCTGGATTAACCTTCCTAAACACTCTACGCATGGAGTCTATTTTAAGGCTCCCCCCACCCCTCATATGTTAAGTGTTAAGAGGATCATGACTTGGCATGGGCAAGGGCCTTCATGTCTCTAAGCGGCCTAGATTCTGCAACAGTAAAAGAAACATCGACAGGAGGGATTGTCGAGAGGTTTGCCCGCTTTCGGGCACTTCTCGTCTTGATCGGAGAGGTCTCTAAACCCAGTCCTCTAGACCAGGCATAAGTTGAAGAAGACCCCCCACCATGGAGTTCCAAAATATTTATCCCATCTGTAGAACCTGATAAAGTCAAGATACGATTACCTTGATGTATCGGAAGTGGCACAAATGTATCTACCTCTCGAATGAGTGGAATAATAGATTCCAGCGGCTCCCCCAGTGAGCAATCACTAGGATCTTCTTCTCGGTATCCAGAGAGAAAAATAGGATCAGTCCCCCCAATGTTTCCCCAACCCATGAAACCTCGAGAGGGTCAAATGGGGCAGAAGCAGAGGCCCCCACCTCCAAAAACGGTGCAGGACTATTGATCCGGATTATTTTTGGCACGAAATGAGAGCGGAGATATAACACAGAAATATTTAGAGATATTGCAAGAGAGACAACAATATAACAAAGATATATCGGAAATATAACAAGAGTCACAAATATACAGTAATACGTGATTTCTATTAATGAAATAAATGTACAGAGACTGTAAAGATACAGAGTGAAAGACTCGCTAGAATGGTGACAACTTATATCTGAGAAGAGATGTGACAACTACTCGCATTCACAAGAATATGATTACAATGAGGCATTGAAGGCCTTTTTACAATAAACCTTCATGCCAAAAACCCTATAAATCCAAAAACCTAACCCTAGGAGATGAAGCGCCAAAAGTCATGTGGGCCCCGTTTGGGTAAGTTAGTACATTAACTTCCCGAGGTCATAACTTTTGCATACGATCTCCGTTTTAGGTGTATGATAGCCCGTTGGAAAGGTATCATCGAAGAGATTAATTTTGGGGGCTCAATGATTAATTTGGCTATCATTAAGAATCTCTATCTTGAAAAACCTTTATTTAGGCCCTCAAAATAGCCCCAAAAGTTAAAACTGCTAAAAATAGTAAATTGCCAAAATTGCCAGAAAAATGCTTTGAGCCAGTTGGAAAAGGTGGGTGGCCATCGATATCCACCTAGATCAATCCTCCCTCCTTAGGAAGCAATGGTATCCATTGCGTTGAGTTCCTGGGGGAGAGGGAAAAGTGTTTGTTGAATTTACATCTTGGTGAGCTGCTTGCCTTGTTGGAGACGTCGCGCTGCTCAGTTTGTGGAAGTCTGTCATGAACATGTTGAGGCTAAGGCTATTCAAAAAGTTGAACTACATGAGAGGATGGTGTGAAGAAGGAATATTTGCGCTTTGTTTCAACCTTGTCGACCTGCTTCTATTGGATAGAAGGTGCTTGGGGCGAGGTTGTAGTGGTTGCAGTGTCCTTCTGTTCCCCTTTTGAACAGATTGTGAAGAAGCTGAATTTTGCAATATGAGATACTACCTTGCGACACTATTTAGGTGGAAAAATATTCGGAACTACCTCTGGTATTCTGTAGATATGACCCCCCAAAGTAACAATGACATTACGGGGTTGAGACTCATAAATAGCATGGCGCTTCCACATATATGGCTGACCCAAGAGAACATCACAGAAATCCAGTGGGGCAACATCACATAATACCTCATCCTTGAAGGGTTGGATGCCGTATGACAATCGACATTGTTGGATGACACAAAGATCTCATCCTTGGCGAAG
>JASDQU010199030.1:20665-31315 GCA_032191745.1 Picea mariana
ATGTTTCATTTACCTAGAACTATTTATAAATAGGATAACAAATATGGTCACACAAAAATGTTAATACATTCCTATATTCATTCTTATAGATGTCACAAAGTCATATATAGGTGTGTCCTTTATAGATGGACATATGGAAAGGACTTGTTAAGTGTCATATATATTACACTATAAAGATTTGTCACAATAGATCATATCATAGTTTCTAAAATCAATTATATGTAATGTTTTGTTTTACAATTAAGATTTAATTTACTATTTGGATAAGAAAACAACATAAAATGCTTAAGAAAATAACATACCAACCATGAAAAAAAATAACATACCAATCATGAGCAGAATTATGTTCTATTTTTGTCATATTTAATTCAGATTTAATTCTATTAATTCTGTCATTTTTTATACAATGACAAAAAATCCAACAAAGATCATAAACACACATCAGTTTATCTATGTGTTACTCTTTGTTATTACTCTTAGTTATAACAACATATCAAACACACATCATAGAACATGAACAAATATTCTTGTATGAGTCATAACCCTATATTATGTTGAGATCATATAGACACGTGGAGTAGATTATCAGAAGTTGAATTTAAAGGATGTTGTTGTATTTGTATTAGTACTTAGTTAGAACCAATCCCATAAATACGAAAAGGTATAAGAAGTTCATACATGTAACATATGATCACAACCAATATAGCTCTTATTCATATCCTATACTAGGAGTAGGACCCTAATAAAAAAGAATGCAACATTAGTTTCATTATGAATGAATATGATGGAATTACTTCTAAGCAAAGAATGTAGTGTAATTCAGTTTGTTCACAAGGCTTGTTGTGGTATCATATCATATTATCTCATTACTTCATCATGTTCAACCCTATATAGTTAGCTGGTATGATTACAAGAAGTTTGATTCATGGTTTTGTACACTTCCTTTATCCCTATTATTTCCATGATTGTAATTTTTAACTAAAAATTTAAATTTCCTTAAAATTAAAATTAACAATACTATTAGTAGAAAAGTGGATTTTTTTTCAATGTCGTACTTATTTTTCTCCTATTGCAACAACTACTATAGACATATTTTTGTATTTCAATATTTTTGTTAGGTCTGTTAAATATTGTGATATGTACTAGGTCCTTTATGGTGATGTTTCTTTACAGTTGTTGTCAGAGTATAATTTTGTTCAGTTTGGGCACTATTTAGGGTAGTGGTGGCCCTGTAGCATTCATGATTAGCCCTTGGTATTACTTCTTATAGTTAGAATAGATAGTTTGTGTCATGCCCTAAAATTTACAGTCTCTTCAGGCCTTTGTCTATTTTCTACAACTCTAATTATTTGCTTAGCGGTTCTATGGATTTCCTATTGAACTAGGCCTTTTTTACTGGTTCTAGATCTACTTATCCTGCTACTTGAGGTACTACATGGACATGGAAGAATATGGCCCCTTCCATGTACATTGACATGCATGAATTCAGGCCTGTCCCTATACATGGACAGGGCCATATTCGTCCCTGTCCATGGACAGGGACAGGTCCAAATTCGAGCCTGTACCTGTACATGGACAGGGCCGAATAAGGCCCTATCAAAATTCTAAACAAAATTTCTAAACTCAAATTTTTAACTAAAAATTTAAATTTTCTAAAAATTTAAATTTTTTAAAAATTTAAAATTTAAGCATATTTGAAATTCGGGCCTGTTTAAAAATTTAAAATTTAAACATATTTAAACATATTTGAAACATGTTTAAAAATTTAAAATTTAAACATGTTTAAACATAAGGGACAAAGCCATATTCGGCCCTGTCCATGTACAGGTACAGGCCCGAATTCGGGCATGTCACTATACATGGATAGGGTCGAATAAGGCCCTGTCAACAATAAAAAAATAACTTCTAAATTCTAAAATTTAAATAGAAATTTAAAATTTAAGCGAAGGGATAGGGCCATATTCGGCCCTGTCCATGTATAGGTATAGGCCTGAATTTAGGCATGTCACTATACATGGACAGGGATGAATAATTCCCTGCCAACAATCAAAAAAAATATTTTAAATTCTAATTTTAAATTCTAAATTCCAAATTCTAATTCAAAATTTATGAATCTTAACATACCTGGACAGAACACCCCCATCTCCAACGTCTGCCCACCCACTGCTCCAACATCCACAACATCTCCCGTTTGCAACAAACACCGCCCGTCCGCCCGCAATAAACAACAAACACTGCCCGCAACAAACACTAAACACCAAACAAGAACACTAGCGTCTTCCCGCACACCAAACACCAAACACTAACATGTATGAACTAACTAACAACTAGAAAAAACTATTGAAAGGGCGATGTGCAGGTAATATATAAACATTTTTTCATCTGAACTAATCTTTTGGCCGAAAAGTGTTTTTGGCCGAACTAATCTTTCAACCAAAAGATTATTTCAGATGAAACATTATTTTGGCCAGAATATCTTTCAGCCGAAAAGATGTTACTGGATGAAAAATATCCGTCTGGCTAAAATTGTACATGAAAATTGAGGGTGTCGTCAGGGTGTCGTTCGATTTCACGTTTAAAGGTTCGACCGAAACATTTTTCGGCTGAAAAGAAAATTAGTTCAGCCGAAAAATTTCCTTTCGAAATTTTGGAGGCCTAGTTGTCACAAAAGTGTTACCCACCTTCATTAATTCACCCATGTGACCAAATTACTCCAAATTACAAATTGAAAGTTTCCCACAATCATTGATACACGTTGGTGTAAAAAAGGAAAGAATCAATCGCTGCAATGAAAAAATAGGATATAATAATTTGCAAAAACAAATGCTTGAAGTTAAATATTTTTATGTTTAATTGCAATTATTGTAGTTTCTCTAAGTTACAAACTAGGAAGGAAGCATGTCAAACTAATGAAAATGGAGGAAGGCCTAGGTTCAAATTTTTCTATAATTGCATGAGGTTGATCCCACATAAACACTATTCACACATTAACAAAAATGGATTATTTTTATTATAGGTCCAGCGAACCAAATCAATTAAATAAAAATATCACAAGTGTCAATATATGATAGGTCAACACAAAGTCGGTAATGTATTCCAAAATGGTAAAAGGTAATGAATTGTATCATTTGCAACATCAAATTTGACAACTAATGTGAAGCTAATCTTCATGTTGATATTGTTGAACACATCATGCAACACCAAATTGTACTACTTTTATCTCATCTCATAATCCATTATTTCATCAAAATTCACCCGCAATGGAAGCTAGAAATATTGATTACCATATGATTTCATATGCACATGACAAAACAAAAAATGTAGATGAAATTGTGGTGTGATACGTATGTTTCTATGATGTGTTTCTCTTGTCTTTTTGATATGTAAATTTGTAAGGATATTCAATGGGAATATTACATCACAATATATCTTATAATATTTTGAAATAATTTAATATTGATGTTTATTTCATTACATTTTAGATTATTATCACTAACTTATTGCTCAAATTTATAAAAATAATTGAAATATGAAAATGAAAAAACAAACAAATGAACAAACCATCTAGACAAATGAACACAAGATGTATCCTTCTAAGCCCGATATGGGACAAGACCTATCTATAGGGTGAGGCATATGATATTCTCTCTTTTATTCAGTTATGAAAATGCAAACACAAAGAAAGGGGCACTCACTATGGAGTTTTTGTTGTCATCATAGCTTCAACGAATACTACGTAATTGTATTCCTCTTTTGTCATGTTACTAAATACCACTCCTCCAATACTCTACTCAACTATGGAACAAGTAAAATGATAAAGAATGGTAACCTTTCTCCTTCTAGTGACCTAGTATTTAAGATATCATGATATTTGTGTTTTCATGCCTTAAGTCTCAATTAGCTATAAGGTTTTTGGACCTTCTAGAATATTCTTGAAGTTCCATGTGACCACCCACACATGTGATAATAATGGAGGATGATGTGGTATCCAGTCAGCACGATGGTGGTCAACAAGGTAGGAAAACTTGTGGGAGGCATAACTTCCTCATGTGATCTCCTACTGAGGTGATTTCCACACCATTGTAAAGGACTAGGTGCATAGAAAAACATGGAATGATATGAGTAATAATCAGAAAGTTCACTACAAGGGAAACACCTTGTACTAGATGTTTTTATGGAACCTCCTCTAAAAAAACATCCCTTATCTATTTAAATAGGAGGTAAGCGGATAGAGGATTTTATGGAGGATTTTACACCAGTGGACCTCCATAGTAAGAATGCCCAGGTGCACTCCAATACATAACACAATGATGCTGACAAAATAAAGAGCATCGATAATGGTTATTAAGATAAAATGTTGAAATATCATTTTTTTATTTTAAAAACGTAAAAATGCATAATGGTGGTCCGAGATAACTAGAATGCACCAAGGCATATACAATATTGGTAGATAGAAAAACAATTACACTCACAAAGACATGAAACTCCAATATATATAACAATACACACACACAATAGTGGAGTTATTAAATATTTTCCAAAAAATCCAAGTGATGTCTTATGGGGGATAGGTTGCATCGAGGTGTCCAACTATCTAGTGAACTATGATAGCATAAAATAAAAATAAAAACATATTGATGCATTCTGATACTATCGAATGCAACAATGTGTCTTACATTTGGGCACACCATCGTAGCATAAAATAAAAACAATTACCAAACTAATTTTCATTATTACATTTTTGTGTGTTCTTTGACGCAATACCCCCTACCTCAGCAGGTTCTGTGCGACCTCCCGGTCTTAGGATCGTTCCAAATATTCCCCTAAGTCAGATTGACTCTTTGGTTTCCCCACAAAAAATATCACACACACAAGGTGTATTCCACAATTGACCAACAAATATGATCGGGGCTTTTCTTTTCCTTTCGAGATTTTGGATTTCACGATTTCGTGAATCCTGTTGTCGAGCCCCTTGTCTCTTCAACCTCTAAAACCTGAAACATCAACGAGGGTTGACTCCTTCAATGCACTCAACACACACCTCTTGTTGCCACTTATTTTGGCTTTTCAGAACTTGAGTAATCGACCAATACTCATTCCTCTTCCCTTAAGATTTTTCGGTTTCCGAAATTTCCCCTTTTGGCAAGATTGAAGGTCTTTTGAGATTTTCCCCAAAGCTTGACCACTCCCTTGACTTATGTCGCATGTATCCTCTGATTAATGCTTAGGACCCACCTTTTGGATTTTTCCTTTTCGCAATTTCGGGAGTTGCGTTGACATGCAACTCTGTCTCTTGATTCCCAGAACCCTGAAACCCGATTGGGCCCATGGCTATTGTCCTTCAATGTTTTGGGGAATTATTCCTTTCACTCTTTGGGATTTTGTGACTTGCAAGATCCACAGTAGAAAGGTTCCTCACCTCCTGAAACTCCAATCTCCGAATTCCCGAAACCTCACCTCCAACATGATCTACGGCTGAGATCCTCCATGATCTGATGACTCTGGATCTTTCGAATTTTCATGAACCCAGGAGTTTGAAACTCTCAATTCCAAATATCTTTGTCTCCTCTACTTCGCGACACCCGAAGTGCCAAAATGTTGAAATCCTAAAATTCCACGCCAAAGTCCTATCGTGTTTCGCGACTTTGGTATTTTCAATGCTAAGTTCCCCGGGTCCTTGTCATCAAGATTCATGGTATGCCAAACCCTAAAATAATGAAATTTTACACTTTATTATCCCTTTCAAGAACCGAGCATTTGAGTGACCAAGGGTTTTGACCTACAGTCCCAACTTACGAGTCTCGAGTTCCCGAAATGATTTGACAGCTCAGACAGACCACGATCAACGGTCCACGCTGATTCTTTATCTTAGGGTGGCGGATTCATCCAACTCCTAACCACCTTGCAGCTCCTTTAGATCCTATGGTTCCCGCAATTTCACAAGTTCTCCTCGGAGAATTTTGACCACCCGATTCACTCCTCAATGACTTCTGTGAGACGAATCGGTGTTCTCCCTCATGAACTTGTCTTTTATGAGATGCTTTTGACTTTCGTCTCCCTTTGAACACTTCAAAGGTACTATCCCTCCTGAGCTTTCACTTGCAAACTCAATTCCCCAAAAGGAATTCTTCTTGCACTCCTTGTGACAATCTTTCAAATAACCTCTGGTTATTTGAGTCCTCGACTCTGTGCATTCTTTGCAATAGCAGTCCTTCCACCTTCACCTTAGTTGATAAATTTTAAGGTTTCAACCAGCCTATGCACACCTTGCACGACTCTGTACTTCACCTACACTTCTGCTGGTATGAAAACAATGGTATCTCTCCTAAGATTTCTGAGATAAAACTCAGACTCTTGTCAATGCACACCTTGTGGACATTTCACTGCACTCCTTGTAGGAAATCTCAATATGAGAAACAATTGAAACGCATTCTTCTCCTCTCTTAGACTTCATATACTTAACATGAAATCACACATTCAAAACAACATTGAAACAAATGCATAAAAAGAGAGAACAAAACAACTGTAAGCATACCATTCAACAAATGCAAATAGTAAGCATTATAACACCATGAAAATTGAGTCAAAGCTTCATATATTAACTCAAGTGCTCCTGTACATGGGTTCTTCTCTATATCTCTTTACTTCAGCTCTCAATGATGATAATGTTACAATGATACAAGGGTGAGGGTGTCTATATCCATTTTCCCTCCTACTCTCTAAACTATCTAATGTATGAATTCAAATCTACCTACTTTCATTAATTACATATAAATGCCTTTACATTCTATAGATGAGAGCAACACTCAAGATCTGTTTACAAAATCTAATATATAAATGTAAGTACGCTTCCCCATCTATCACATTAATATCCACTTCATTAATTTTTCAAAACATTTCAAAAACGTGCATCGGTGCTTTTCCAACTATCTTTCGCCTTTTACGTTGCTTGCTTGGTTGGCTTCTTACGATGCTCCTGCATCATTCTTGCATCCTCTCACATGAGCACTGGTGCACACCCTCCATCTATGACCACCCTATTTCATGTGCTCTATAGTCTTTCTTCCTTAGAGAAACTCTAGATTCCGTACATTTTTCAATTTTGGAAAAAGCTTGAAAATTCCACTTTTCCTCTATGAGACAATCATGCCTCCTCAAGAGAGAAGAGACCATGTAAATATTTTTAACCTCCTTATTTAAATTTTCATTGAATTAAAATTTTAAATTGACCTTTATATATATATATATATATATTGTCAATTTTTTTCAAAAATTTTGCGCAATGCATTTCACGCATGTGGCTCACTGTGAATGCAGTGCATCATGTGAAATCATAGGAAGCAATGATGATAGTTCATCTTGTGAATGTACTTGAATAAATTCATTCAACTAAGTAACAAATACCAAAAATTTGCATCTCTAGTACCTCTATCTAAGAAGAGACATTTGTTTCCCATAATAAACCTACCTATGTGTTCTAACAACTTGAATGCAACAGTTCCCCTTACCTAACATAATTCCCTATGACTGGTACATTATTAAAGACCATGTGCCATTAGATGAGGAACTGCAAAGCCACTGTGTTCTATGGAATAATTTCACTACTTAACCATAGAGCACTACATGTGTAAAACTTATCATACCCGTGTATTTAATGACTAATGTAGCACCATTATAAATACATACTCCAGCTCCAAGAAATATGGAGAACCAAACTTATCGGTGTACTTTAACCCTGTGTTGTATGGAATAATGCACACTGGTGGGTTTAGTTACTAACATAGAACCGATGCACCATATAACATGGGGCACTCTCAAAATTATGAAAATGGGTCATCAAACTTACCAGTGCAACTAAACAATGCATCCTAGTGCATTTAATGACAATCGTAGCATCGTTGCACCAAATAACATAGAGCACCATCTAAGTTTCTTGTTTCTTGACAAAGTGCATTGCTTATTGTCTATTAAAGGAACATCAGTTAGTTTATCACTTTTTTTTTGAAAAAATAAATTAATTTTAGTTTTTGATAAATACAAAATCGTTATATATGTGTGTGTTTTATAATTTCAATTTGTTTTATCAATATATATGTTCCTAAAAATAATTGTATGTGAATTATATATGAGATGACGAGTGTAGAAGGAGAAACATTTAACATGTACAACTTTTTGCATGAGTGGGAGACCAAAGGGAGGGAGAAGGAGAGGATCCCTCACCCTATTTCAATGTAGAGTCATTTCCTTTTGATAGAGACCCTCTCAAATTTTATTAGGAAGATACATCCCTCAGGGGGGGATTTTCATTTTTGTAGCAGTTGATTCCATTGGTATGAGGGTTGAAAGGTATTCAGAGTTGGTCCCAATATGTGGTATTGATTTGTAAACTATTGTGTATATTCCAATGGAAACATTCATCACAACAAATCTAATAAAATACTGAAATATTTACAACTAAGGATAGTTTTCCTTTAGAGCTCCAAAATATTTAGTTGCTGATTTTCTTCTTATGCATGAAATAGATAAAATGTGGAAAATAGAGAACAGTAAAATAAAATCACACCATCCACAAATAAAAAAAAGATATGACATGGGAAACCCAAGATGAGAGAAAACATAGACAGGAGGTGAAGTTTCTCTACTCTCTTTTCTCTGGTATAGAAATGATGTCAGTATAGAGAAAGAGGCACTTTCCATGGAGTTGAATTTGACTTGTAACATGTATGGATTCTACAAAATATCTCTCGCTCTTTTATTTTCATATAATACCACTCTAAGATGTTCTTCTTAGCTATGGAACAAGATACGGTGAAAAAAGTGTCACCCTTTTTCCTCCTAGTAGAAGGGTATTTAACATAGCCCGGTAGACATTTAGGGGTAGGATTTTTACTTCCTCAAACCTCAATTTTGATAGGGTTTTAAATATTTTGGAATATTATTGAAATTACATACATGGTTAGTTCCATATGCATGTGTAATTGGGGCTGACATGGAATCCTTTCATAACATGATGGTCAACATGATAGGTCAACTTGTGGGAGGCATAACATTTGCATATGAACTCTAATTGATGCATAGTATGCACCATTTAGAAAGTATCATGTAAATAATATCATGAAGGGGGTGGGAACAATTTTGGATCACCAAAACCCCCAAAAATATCGTCTAGTTCCTCAAAATGGCTCTAAAAGGTTATGGACCCCAATTTTCCAAACTGGGACCTGCCACTAAAATGACCCTGCAAGCTAATTCCTTCAATTGTTTCCATTGTAAAAGCATTGAGATAGATGAAAAATATGTAATGATCCAATACAGATCAAATATCAACCCATAGAGCATGATATTTATTTTATCACTAGGCTGTCTAGAAGGGGGCATTTTTATCCCCATTTCTATGATCTACCACCCAATATTGTAGGAGATAGCCAACTGGCATGTGTGTAGAGATATGTTAGTCCAGAAATTGTGTGTGCTTTGGAATTCCAGGTTGTTTCTAATAAGTCACGGATATATTCGTTTGGTGTAGAGGATGTTAGATGCCTATCCCTTAATTAACATAACTAACACATTTTACCAATGATGGGAACTGCATTAGTTTCTCATTAATGTAGTATGTATATAGATTAATTCATAGGCTCCAACTAATTAGGTGGTCAGATATTATTTTTTTCTAGGTTTTTTTTGCGTCAATTGTTGGTACTCTATTTTTGACGACATGTTATTCTTCCCATTTCATCAAAATTGTTTACATTAATTTTTGAGTGGTTTCATGTCACTCGACCAAACATATACTACTTCCCTTAGAGTCCTATGGCTGATGCATTTATGTGCATGTGGGGGCAGTGGTTGTGAAACCTCAAAATTTTTAAATTTAAAACTTATTATTATTATTTTTATTTGTTATCAACACATTATGGATCCTTGTGATCAACTCAAAAACGTATTGTTGTATTTATTGTTTGATTAATAAAAAGAGGCATCACACATGAAGTGGTACTCTTAGAAGAGAGAATCCATTTATCCAAAAGAGAACTACCAAGTGACAACAAAAGGAGAACACGTGGTGAAGATTTGTTGAGTTAACTCAACTAAAGTGAGACAAAATCTTACGATTTTAGTAACATGTACAAAAATCAAATTGAAAGGTGTTCAATGAGAAGGAGGCTCGTACATGTGTAAAAGAACTAGAAAAATATTATAAAATAAAATAAAATAAAATAATGAAGATGGGACACCATTTTGGAGGAGATGTGAAATCTGAGAAAAATCTACAATACATGGAAATCTTCATGTAATGCTTGTAGCCCTATGAATTGTAACAAGTCATTTGCTTAGGTTATTGTATATGGATTTATATCAGGGGTGATAGAATGGGAATATGTGGTAGCTATGATATATGGTTCAAAGGAGAAACCCACTTGAAGTGTGTTTTCCCTAAAAGAAATCTTAGCTACAAGTTTTTCTTCCATTTTATTCTAGTCAATTTGTTATTCAATTTGTAGATTATGGATATTCTATTTTAGTTAGATTGTTTTTCAAATCATAATTCATGGATAAATTGTTGTTGATTGTAATATAACTAGAGATTAGAGGTTTTCTCTTGTTTCATTCCATTGTACGAATTTCATAGGAAATATCAGAAAGCAATGA
>JASDQU010199033.1:1922-19366 GCA_032191745.1 Picea mariana
ACCATCCCTTCCCCCCCAAATGGAGGGAATCCCAATGACGATTCCCATACTTACTCCCACCATACCCTCTACACCCCCACTCACTAACCCCCCTGCCACAGTTAGGGGTAGGAGAAAGAAGAAGGAGCACACATCTCCACTTCCTCCATGCATCCAACCCCCTTGCACGCTCTGTGAGAAAGATGGACACCAAACCAACAACTTCCCATCTCTACCAGAGTTACGGAATTTGATTCCACTCAATCAAACCCCCCCAACACTCGCCACTATAGGTAGTACTTCCACTACCACCCCCCATTCAAGTAGTAAAGGGTTGCGAACCAAATTCGCTTGTGCTATATGCTCAGAATATGGCCATTATACCCACCATTGCCCAACATTGCCACGCTTTCGACAGACATTAGCCGCAGTCCACCAAAGCTTCCAGAGCAACCCAAGTCCTGCTACGTCATCCTTAACAAACATCACTAAAATCCGTTATGTCACCACTTCAGTCAATGAATGTATGAGATGTCCTTTCTCTCTATGTGAATCATTAGATCATTTGACATACTAGTGTCCTATGATCATTGAATACAGGCAATGCCAATTGATCCTGCTTCAACGATCCACAGAGTCGATAGTTGACCTCACCTCGTCACTAGGGGTTCTTCATGTCATTTCTCCCGAACCCGAGGCCCTTCCAATGCCTCCATGGTTCTTAGATGACTTATTTGAGGATTTACCCCCCAATCCCCCCAACTCTCCCGCTCATTCCCCTACGAACATTTTACACCCAACTACCACGGGCACTCCTCAGTACTTTAACATTTGGTTTATGTCACGCGAGCCATCACCATCTCCTTTCATTTTTCCCCCTACTTCTTCATCACCAGGGGGTAGCCACACGACAACAGTCACCGATATCACTCTTCATGACCCCTTGTATTCCCATCACTTCCATTGTGACGAGGAAATAATTGAAGAGTTAAACAACCTTGACTACCCATGGGATGCGCTACACCACCGCGCACTCTTCTTCCCATAGAAATCCCCCACACCTCCTAACAAACACCCCATCTACGTGGTCGAAACCAAAGATTTTATCCCATCAGGGCGAATTGACTAGTTCAAGAACCCCATTCCTGCCCTTGATTCTTTTGAAGAAGGCAACATGGCCAACATTTCCTCGACCATTAAAATCGACATTTCCATAAAAAATGGCATCGTCGAGAAAATCACCATTGGAGCTGCTTGCACTCCTTAAGAAATCATCGCCTATAAAGCCCTCTTCCAGGAATATCGGGCTATTTTTTCCTGGTCATACACAGAAATGCCTGGCCTCGATCCCTCTATCATCGAACATCGCATCGACACCTGTCTCGACATTACATCAGTTCATTGAAAACAACGACCGCTACACCCATCCAAAGCAGTGGCCATCAAAGGTGAAATTGACAAATTACGCGCTGCCAGGTTCATCTACCCCATTGCCTACACATCATGGGTTTCCAACCCTGTACCCGTTAACAAAAAATAGGGCACTATCTGCGTCTGCACAGACATTCACGATCTCAATCACGCATGTCCCAAATACAACTTTCTAATGCCTTTCATTGATCAAATCATCGACGACTGCGCAGGCCACGAGGCTCTATCCTTCATGGACTAATTCTCTGGTTATAATCAAATTCAAATTCACCCAGCTGATCAATATAAAACTGCATTCACTACCCCTTGGGGTAATTTCGCATATCATGTCATGCCTTTTGGCTTAAAGAATGCTGGCACAACTTTTCAATGGGCTATGACATACATCTTTAACCATCTAGCTCATATCATCCTCGCATACTTGGACGACCTCACATCTCGATCCAAGAAACGCACCCAACATCTTGATGATTTGTGAATCATCTTCCAAAGGTGTTGTCAGTACAACATCCGCTTGAATCCCCTCAAGTGCATTTTCTGTGTCACCGCAGGGTGCCTCCTCAGTTTTATCGTTTCCCAAAGCGGTATTACCATGGACCCCCTCAAAGTCCAAGCTATCACCAAAATTCCACCTCCCTGGAATTTACGTAAACTTCAGAGACTACAAGGCAAGGCTAAATTTCTACGACGATTTGTCCCAGACTACACCATTCATGCACACGGTTTCCTTCGCTTGCTATGTCATGAAATCCCATTTCACTGGGATGAACACGTCCAACAGTCATTTGACGATCTTAAACTAGCGCTCTCCAATGCCCCTTTAATTAGTGCACCTGACTACAATCGTGACTATATCCTCTACGTATCAGCATTAACTGTGTCAGTAACAGGAGTTCTCGTTCATCTAAGTGACGACAATCATGAGCAGGTCATTTATTACATTAGTAAAAACCTCTCAGGGCCACCCTTGAAGTATAAACATGAAGAGAAACTTTCTCTTGCAGTCGTCCTTGCAGTCCAGAAACTACGCCACTACATTCTGCTTTGCATGACCAAGGTTGTAGCAGATTCCAACCCTATGCAATACTTGCTCAGTCATCGACAAATTAACAACAAATTTTCTTGATGGATCATTATTCTTCAGGAGTATGATCTTGAATTCTCAAAACCCAAGAGAAAGAAAGCCCTCATTCTCGCCAAATTTGTCATAGCCCTCCCCTCTAACACCACCAGTGCCCCCGTCAATACCGACTTTCCTGATGAACATCTCTTTTACATCACTTCAGATGATCCTTGGTATGAAAACCTTCTCGTCTACCTTCGAACTCAAAATTTTGGTAACCACCTTTCATGAGATGATCGTCGTCGTATTCGCCATCAGGCCCCCCGCTACCTCCTCATCGGAGACATCCTATACCGACAGGGAGTCAACACCATTCTTCATCGATGCTTGACCATTGATGAGGCCGATAGAGTCTTGAACGACTGCCACAGTGGCGCATGTGGGGGCCATCTTTCGGGTATATCCACTGCTCAGAAGATTATCCGAGCAGGTTACTTTTGGCCTACCTTATTTCATGATTGCATTCACGTTGTGAAAAGATGTGAGCAGTGTCAGGTGTACGCCAACAAAGTCCGAGCACTGCTCGCTCTTCTTCATCCAGTCATCACTGCTGGCCCTTTCTGTAAATGGGGCATCGACTTCATGACTTGTAATCCCCCCTCCAACAATGGTCACAAATACATTGTTGTCACAGTCGATTACTTCACCAAACGGGCAGAAGCTATGCCCATCTTCAACAACACCGCTGACACTGCAACATGTTTTTTCTTTAACCATGTCATATCTCACTTTGGAGTACCACTCCAACTTGTTTCCGATCACGGGAAATACTTCGAGAATGAGATTTCCGTTGAACTCTCATCTCGGTTAGGATTCTCTCATGAGTTTGCCTCACCATATTACCCTCAGTCTAACGGACAGGTCAAAGTAGTGAACAAGGTCCTCAAGACCATGTTACAACGCACAGTTAATAAACATAAGACCAATTGGCATCATCTGTTATTTTCCGCGCTATGGGCTTACCGTACGGCTGTGAAAACAACTACTAGTTTCACACCATTTCATCTAGTCCATGGGGTTCAGGCCACTCTTCCCATCAAGTGCGAAATTCCCACCCTACGCACCAAAATTGAGCTATTACTCGACACTGCTCCAATGGAGTGGCGCTTGCTGAACTTAGAGTCTCTGGATGAAGATCGTCGATCTTCATTACAAAACAATGAGGTAGCTAAAAAATGATCAAAGTCTACCTTGGATTGACATGTCAACCTTCGCTCATTTCGCGAAGGCGACCTCGTCCTGGCTTACGATATCGCTCATGATACCTTTGGCGATGGAAAATTCGAGTCACTATGGCATGGCCCATACATTATCCAGCATTGCCTCACCAAAGGCACATACATCTTGGCCTCCCCCGAAGGCCTCTCTCTCAAACAACCCATCAACGGGTTGTATTTAAATAAATTTTATGCTTAAACGTAGTTATTCTACTTTAGGTTATTTCTTTTATAGTGTTTTTAATATTTTTTCCATCCCTCACATCTAAACTCTCATTTTTGTTATTGATATATGCTTCCTCCACTGGCCTACCACATCAGTTACGCTGATAGTGCCAGCCGTTGGACACAAAATCTTGCTTCGGCCGCTTGGGCTCTCTACACCCTCTCACATGAAATGCTCCATTCAAGAGGCATATGTTTGGGTTCAACGACCAACAACCAAGTTGAATACACTATCGTCATTGGCCTCCTGGCCGATGCCTAGCATCATAGTATTCATCACCTTAGCATCTTTCTCGACTCTCAACTAGTTGTTCTACATCTCAACAATGTGTATCGCGTACATGATCCTTGTCTCTTTCGCAAATACCTGCAGGTTAGACTTTTATCTCGACATTTTGATTCCATTACATTTACACATATTCCAAGGCAGTTGAATCAAATTACAGATAACCTAGCTAATATTGTGTTAGACTGGCATATATCACATCAAGCTACCTCTACACATACATAACATATCAAAAACCTGTCACAGCATATATAGATTAGACATCATCAATACATCACCAAAACACATGTAAACACCACATAGATATCAAAATGTATACTCATGTATATATCGAAAGGTCCACAGTGCCATCCAAATGTTTACATACAAAAATACAAGTATCCGCAGGCCAGTGAAGAACCTCGGTACAAAATGGGCTCAGCAGCCTATATACAAAAAATACATCAATACATAGAGCACCACTCAAGGTGCCTCTAGAGCACCATTGCCTGCCCCTCCTTTAGGTGGTGGTTTCCCACCCCCTACTGGTCCCTCTTGCCCTAGAGGTAATCGTTTGGTCATATTAGCACCAGCTACTACTACCCATCGTACCACGACCCACCATGGTGGCAGAATCCCCACACACTGCTCCAGGATGCCCTCATCTTTAATGCGAGACCACATGCCCTCAAGCACATCCTGTAACACTGCCTCCAGGCGATGGCGTATGTCCTCAAAATCTACTTTGACATCTACCAGAGGAGCATGTGATGGCCCAGCACCAGGGTCATCAAACCGACGTCTCCTCACAGCCCTATCCAAATCAGTTGGCTACGCCATGGTGTCCTCACGTCGACGCCTCTCTCCCCACGGTGGTCTCTTCATCTCTTGACGATCTGACACTCTCTGCAACTCCACCTCGCGCCCACGAGGTGCCACATCTGCACATACAAACAAGCAATATATAGTATCAACATCTATATCATATACATATATCATGCTATCTCAAACATAAAACATATATATCAAAATCATCAACATACCTTGATGGTCAAAAACCTCCCTGGGAGGCAACACCATGTCCGGATCCTCCCGGAAGTCAACCCCAGCATAGGGGTACTGTAATATCACCTGCGACATCTGCTACCACACCTGCGCCACCTCAGCAGTAAAGAAGTGGCCACCCTCGCCACCACCATGGTGAAGCAAAACAGTCGACCACCACTTTAGTCGTGGCTCTCGTGCCCCAGGCACACCCAATAAAATTCTAGGGTGCAACATAGGCACCCTCTCCAGAAACCAGGCCACCAGGATGGACCTGAAGGCAAACTCTCTAGTATCCATGGACCGACAGTGGTCCAGCTGCTCCACCATCCTGGCATGCAGTGTAAGCCCCCAGGTGAAATTCTCACCGGCCAACACTCTCTCCATCACCATCAGCTGGCCACCACTGATCCATTACGTCGCTAGCGACCCATAAACTCTCACAATCATCGTTTCTATGTAGCATTGCACCAGGGCATCCATCACCCCAATGCTCATGACAGTGCTAGACATAAAGTGTGGCCCCGAACAGTATCTCCGACCAACTGTCACTAATGCCATATCCCTCAGTAATATCAGTTTGGCAGGTAGGGGCATTCCCCGAAATGTGAGCCCAGTCAAAAAGTATACATCCTCCACTGCAGTGAAGGCAATCTTCTCTCCCCGCACTATGAAGCAATGCAGGTCCGGACTCCACATCCGAATAAGAAACTGCAGGAGATACTCCTGCGCCCGTATCAACAGGCACTCAAAGAACTTGAGCAACCCACAGGCTGTCAAAGTCACACATACACCTAGCTCCTCAATAGCCAAGGCATCTCATAGCTGGGACCAATCCCGCTCTCACCAACCAACTGGCATCATGCACAATGCTCACCTACAATCACATAAAATCGTCCTAAATCAGCCAAATGGAGCATCAAAAACATCATCAAGATAAGTTTTACACTCATCAACCTTGCCTCCAAGGCGCGACTATTTAACCCATAGGCGCACACATGTGCATGCCTATTCACTCTATAGGCGCGCACGTGCACGCGCTTGTTCACTCTATAGGGGTGCACCTGTGTGTGCCTATTCACTACATAGGCACGCTTCAGAGCGCACTTGTCCAATCCACAACCATTCACACATGCACAGCAGTACAGCCGACAGGCGCGCACATAGTTCATGCCCTTTACCCCCTTACCAGTGCCTCCATGCACGCCTATCCGGTGGGCAGGCGCGCAAGTGTGCGCGCCTACTTCCAGATCGCCTGCGCATGGGAGGCCCACACTCATTAAACCTTCTGTACGACCCTCTGTACAACCCTTGCCCAAAAAAATGAAACCCTAATTCTTTGCAGGATGATCATACCACTAACCTAAAGCTCATTGGTCCTCGATTGGATGCCTTGTCCTCCCAGAATCTCCAAATCTCCTCTGAATGCTTCTCGTCCAATCACTATAGCAGCAAGTACAAATGAGGTGGAAATGTGGGCCCTACAACTATATATAGGCCTTTTTTCCAAACTTCCACTCACCATTTCGGGAGCTTCGAGCATCCATTTCTCGATCCGTCTTCAGCCACGGGATCAACATCCCTTCATCTACATCACAACAATCCCTGGGCCTATTTTCATCTTGATCCCCTGGGATGCCATTTTTCATACCCTGGTCAGGTATGCATGTTCATATTCAAAATTATCAAATACATGCTCATATATTCGATCCTCTTCAGATATTGTTCACGTCGGGTATTTGGTTTTCATGTGTGCAGGTACTTGATCATCATACATCAGCACAACCCCTTCAGGTATATACTCAGCACTGGCATGTATTCATTCCCTCTGAATCTCACTTACCTTTCCAGTCACACCCTCTAACATTTGCCTCTAGAATCCCCATTTCCAGCTCTGCAGCACCAACACCTCCATTTGCATCTTTGGTACTGTCACCCGGAGCACTCTTACCCACATGAGTTGTCCCATTCATAGCACCCTTTTGCACTTTTGAAACTCATGCTGTTTTTCAAACCCCTTTAGGGATGGGAGTCCCGATAGTCTTACATCATGTCGTGAATCAGCCACATACTCCTCCTCATTTTGCTAGATTTCCCAACAGACTCCCAGATTCTCTCTTCACAGTTCTATTTTTGGACTGCACCTTCGCAGTATCATGAACCCTCCATTTCATCCACAATCTGTTTTCCCATCTGCAAATTTCCCTTCATTTCACCTACCTCATACAGAAACCCACCCATGGGGCCCCCACCCTCCATCAGTTCTCCGAGAAAATTATGCCCTTCCCAGGCCAACCATATCACATTGGGGCACCCGTTTCTGTATTTGTACACTTATCCTAAATTATTGTTTATTTATTGTACAAATGCCTTTGTTTCCAGCAGTTACATTACCTTTTTTTCATTCCCTTTGGTGACCTTCTTCCCTTTTTGGCCAAATGCAACCCATGTCACCCTTGGTTGGGGCACTACTTATCATCCACCCTTGACGACATCGTCCATATCTTTAGAGTACCCCACGGGCCACTTACCTCCGCCCTCTGATTTTGTTCACCTTGTCCCGCCTCTGGAAAAGCTTATCTCCTATCTTGTTGTCCCCCTGACACTCGACCTCGTTGAACGGTTGTGGCCAATTTTATCTCAAATATACTCCAACCAAGGGAAGTCTTGAGTCTTCCTACATCTTGACTTCGTCCATGTACCTCCTCCACTTCCTAACCTCACCTAGTAGATTTCATGAAGCCATTTGCTTTTGGGAGTCGCGTCCCCCTTTTTGTCGACCTCAACACAGTTTTCTAGAAGGGTGACAATATCTTGATTCTCATTACCCATCCAATGAGAGATCTCGGACGGCACAGGGAGAAACACAATTGCTCCCTACTGTCATTGACCCCCATAACATTTGACGTCAACACTTTCTCATGTTATGGTGGGTCTTACTTTGTGACTATTGCAATTAGTTCTTTTACTTGCCGAAGACCTCTGAACTTGGCTGGACTATCAATGCCCACAGAATCCATGATACTTCTTGCAGTTGTCACTGCCTACTATTCAGAGTATGTTCATCCGTAGAATTGTCTTCTTCCTTTATCATGACCACCGCCGAGGGTGCTGTAGTTGTCTACACCAACACTTCATTCCTCTTTTTTGAGTTACATGACATGAGCATGGGGCATGCCCGCCTCGTTTGTACACAGTTTGTTTTTTACCCACCTCATGGAAGGTTGGGTTCTACCGGTTCCTTTTTCCCTCCAACGGATCGCTCTGGATGATCCCACTATTTCTCTCTCTTACAACAACACTCTTAGTAGAAGAAACATTGATGGATTTTGGCTATACATATGCTCCTAACCTCATCCATCAGGGGGCATATGTTATCACTGAAATTTCATCCGCAAATGATTACAAGAATTCAACATCGTCAAATAGTTATGAAGTCATCCATGGACCTGAATTAACACAAAATCATTCATAAAGGGTAAAAAAGTATACAAAATAGTGAAAAATTGAAGGGCACTATGAAGACATTGGGAGCGTGAGCACATGCGTGAAACAAAAATGCACGATTCATGCACATGCGCATGATGCATGACTGTTGTCTCAAAAATCTGCACACTTGAGAAACAGTGCATTTATGAGAGTGGTCGACCTCCCACCCACTTCTGGTTCAGCTTCCAAGCTGATTTGACATTCAAATCTAGACTGGATTCGACTAGATGGCTAGTCAAAGACCTAGAAATGCCCTAATTAGCCTCTTTACACACTACAAACTAGTTGAACAATAACTCAAAGGCTATAAAAAGGCCATGGATACACTTCACTTTCAAGGAATTTCATAGCAAAGCTATGCTACCACTATTCTCTTGAGGACTCTTCTATCCTTGCCAAGAGTATACTTGCATCATTTCTTTGGGGCAATCCATCTCACCCCTTGAGTGGATTAGCAAAGAATTCTTTCACCATTTTCATTTTCATTTTCAAAGTTGTAAGAAGAGCTTGCTTGTGGGGTTCCAAGAGCCCTCCCTTGGAGGAATAAGGGACTCATAGTCCCCTTGCTTCTCAATGTTTTCTTTCACTAATATCAACCTTATCATTGGTGACATGGGTATCATTGTTCTTTTTGTCTCTATGTCCCTATGCTTATAAATTTAGTTGTTGTTTTATTTCTTAGTTTATTTCTTAGTTGTTGTTTTATATTTCTTTTTCTAACCCTTTTTCTTGCAGTTGTCCTGCTCAGCAAACCCAACTGAGCTTGCAAGAACCTCTATTTTTCTCACTAAGGTGACGAAAGAGGCGCAACACCCTAGATAGGGTCTTACAAATGGTATTAGAGCTCAATTTCAAAACTGAAACCTAGGGATTGAACAACCACTTAACTGTGCAAACTATTTCCTAAAATAGCTTGTAACCTACAACCTAGAAACCCTTTATTTACAGGCCTTAAACCTTCGAGGATAACCTATAAATGACCCACCAGAGAAAACTACTCAATAAATTGAAATCTTGATGAAGAGAGATTGTAGCAGGAAAATATATCATGTAGCTTGTTTCAGCCTCTTGTTCCTTGTTCTAGAGCTACCTGCTAACCTGTAAGAAAATTCACCTACAAGAGAGACAAAGAAGTAACAAAGATCATATTTTAAAAATACCAAGATGAATGTAAACTGGAGTAGTATGAACACAAAAAGAAAATTAATTAACAAAAAAAAATTAGCAATTGATGTTATGTTAAATTTGAATGATAAATCATTCAATAAGAAAAACATTCCCTCGATTCATATCAATTTAACAATATCAATGCAACATAAAATGTGTGGAATCTTGCATAGGCCCTAAATTTGAAATCTAATCAAACCCCCAAACTGTTTTTTTACAGAAGTATCTCCAAAACATCCCAATACGCAGAGAACTTCATATCCATTCAAGAATGCAAGTGAATAGTATAGAACATCAAAATATTTCATAAAAATGAGAAAACCTAAAGAAAAAAAAAATAACAAAACATTTGTATATACTTCACCTACTGAAAAATAGGGGACTTGGCTGCATTTGAGAAACCCATGAGGAAACACATTGTATATGTGATGATGAAAGGAAGATAATATGTGCAAAAGATCAAGATTGGTTTTCTACCATTGTTGTTGCTATTTCCCATGGGTACCATTGATCGAGATTGAGTCACACAAACCACACATTCTTGAACCCACACCGATCAAAAAGGTTGTTGAAAAAGATGGCTTCCACTACCGTTTTAGAAGTCTGGGTCACAAATGCAAAGTATCTGTTCCACACCCTTGGAAACTTGGAACTCCCTCCTCTCCCTCCCATGATGTGATTCACCTTCTTCCCCTTTCCCTCCTTTGGTTTCTACTTCACCATGGTGATAGAATATAACAATCCTTTGCTTGGAGGCTTCTTCTTATCCTCCCAATAATCTATTATGCTACCTTCCCAGAGGAAGACCAAAAAATGAGCATTAGGTGGAATAAAAGATGCCATTGATGATCAAAACCTACTTCGTGAAATTCATGAAGGAATATACAACATCAAACAAAGAGTTGTTTACATTTTCCCCATGCCATGAGGATAAAGAGCTCTGCAAGAAGCATCCCATCCTCATCACATATTATTATTCTAGTTCATACACAAATATGAGAAACCCCATGTAATAAATTGAGCCAATACTTGCCAACACATAGAATGATAACAATAAATGGAGTACAACCCGCACTCAGTTAGGGACACTTATGATGGAATGGTAAGGTTCCTGCACGCCCTTCCAGTGTAGTGAGGAGCCTGTGTAGCTTTCCATGGTGAGGAACATGCACGAATAAGAAAAGATGCATGAAACCTCAGAGGAGCAGAGTCGAGCCTGCGTGGATTAAATGAGTAGGTTTTGTAATTTGTTTGCGCTCAACCTATATTACCAGGTGCTTGTTGACGCCCAAAAGTGCAACATGGAATCCCTACATGCAAATTGGTTGCAATGAATTACTACTTATATATATTTAATAATATACTAAATGGGTGGGACACCATTGTGTGAATAATAATGATGAAGGATGCCTCATCTTTTTATGCACTCGTGTCTTTTTTGCAAAAATGACTCTACAATTTTATTCAAATCTGCTTTCCAAGCGAAATGGGTGAATGATAGGTTTATTTGCAATTTGATTTAAAGAGGAAAAGGAAAAGATGTTGTTTTAATGATCATCTTGGTTTATTCTTGCTGCACAAATATTTTTACTATTGATTCAAACTCCAAGCATGGGCCATATATAGTTATGGCATATTGCACTTATGATTTATTGTTATTACCATGCGCCATTGTTAAATTTTATAAGGTGGAAATGTCTCCCTAGCAAAGAATGTGGGACATAATATGTATTTTGTGCTAAGTGTTAAGAATGCACATAAAACTTATGGTTAATGGAAAGTGGTTAATTCGATTTTTGCATTGAATTGTTATTTGGAAACATAGTGAATTATGCACTGGAGGTTGGGTGCGCTCGTACTTGGATATGGTTGATGGAATTAATGAAAGAAACAATGTACAATTACTTCACGCTGCTCTAACCTTACCTCGAGGTCGTCAACCTCACTTGCTTCACAATTGTGTTAGTTTCTTTGGCTGGTACTGCCTCCGTTTTGCTCGACCGTGAAAATAATAGTTCTACTTATTGGTTTTCTAACATTCTGCACACAGGTATGATGGATCTCACCTCTCCATTCATGAATTATATCTCTTATCAGAATAAAATTGTGAGGTTGGCTCTTAGATTTAATTGCAGACTATATTTGCTTCCAAAGTATAAATGGTTGTGTTAACGATTAAAAATGTCAACGAAGTTTTGCTCGCAAAGTGTTGCTAAAGCCTATTATTATAAAATCTAAATAATACTAGTAGGTGGGACCCCCTTGAACTATTGAATATTAGATATGTTCATTTTTGATGTTGTGATGATGTGCGACACGACTTACATGGTTGATGAAATCTTTTGTTATTGGCTATGGTTTGAGCTTATGAAATGTTGGTTCCTTATGTTACTACGACCTATGTTATTCATTGATATCATTTCCACCTGTTCTTATTGCACCCGTACAACAAACATGTTAGTGAAAACACATAAAAGGAAGTTTAAAGAAAGGCAAAATTAATATAACAAATGCAAAAGAAAAGGGGATCTAACTCTGCAATTTTATTATACCACATACAAACAATTGGAAGGAAATAGGGAACAATGCAATAGTTGCAAAGGGGAAGAATTTAAACTATCCTATATACTATACTATAGGCATGAAGGACTTAATGGTTATGGTTGAATCCTAGCTAGCAATTTAATGGCCATGCGATTTTTCTAAGTATGTGGTCGATATACATATGGCATATTTGGATGAACGAGATGTTGGTGGATCATTTGACAAATTAGTGGACGTTAATGGTTATGCAATTTTGTTTGAGTTATATAATGTGAAATGGGATATATGATCTGGATGGCGCATTTGGCAAGTAATAGATGTAGATTCCAGTGCATAGTTAAATTAATGGTGTTAATTAAGGGCTTGTTGGAATGTAATGATGAGTAAATGAATTGTGGGTGGGGGTGACATGCATTTATTGCAAGTCACCTTTACTCCTTCCATTAGCCGTCACCCTAGTTGGGCTATTGTTCGGCCTTGCTACTGTGGTTATGCTTCGACTTCTTAGTAGAGAGGAACTGCTCAACCATCTCTCATTTTAAGGAATTCGATTACAGGTATGTCTTTTTTTGGCCATTCATGAGTCTTCTCTAGTTATGAAATGATTAATGGCTTAGGTGTATTGGTTTGTGTTTTCCTTAAGTGCTGCAACTGTATGAAATTGAGTTCTTGGGATGAAGCAATGATGGTTCTTTTTGCAATAATATTAAATACATAAAAGTTATTGGTCACTCTGGGTGATATCTCTTTGTTATCCTTGCTGGCTTAGTGGGAGGTTTTTTTGGTCTTGGGTTGACTAGCTGTCCTCACGTATTCACAACTATATCCAATCTTTGGATTTTATGGGTTTAATGGTTGAAGGCATTCTGCGTCACTCTGTTTTTTTCACTTGGGAATTGGTTGATTGCACCACTAGGGGTCACGAAATGAGTTCCCTGTTCTTAATCGACCCTGTCTTCACCCAAGTGTTGTGGTTGTTTGATCGAAGA
Organism: Picea mariana; assembly: GCA_032191745.1. NCBI lineage: Eukaryota > Viridiplantae > Streptophyta > Pinopsida > Pinales > Pinaceae > Picea > Picea mariana. The sequence goes on from JASDQU010199033.1 coordinate 15,396, forward strand.
GCACGAGGGTTATACTCTACATGCGTTAAATAAAATTGCCAGGCTGAATGAGAGCCTCACCTTCTGTTATGGCCCCCTACCATGGATTTTTTACTTGTCCACGAATGAGTCATGGTTCTCTTTATGTATGCACCATTGGCCTCAAAGTTTTCACCACTACAAGGAGTTGGCTCTGTTATCCCTGTGTTGGCTACAAAACAAACCCTTAGCCTCTAGTCTGAAGTTGTGTAGAGAAGATTGTCGGGCCTGTCAATTTTACTATGGGTGATGGTGGATTGAATGTATGATCAATTAATTTGAGTACAGACTCGCCCAGTTGGCCATATCAGAGTCATGTTGGTTTGGCATTTAGTTACTGCCTCTATTATAACAAGGGAAAACCTTTCATTGTATTCGCACAACACAAACACACGATCACTCTCCTTATGTTTAATAACTTAGTATTGTTAATTGAGAGGGTTGTTTCCCTGATTCGAATTGATGGTTATTGCAACCAGAATGATTGTATGAACTACATCCACCGCATACTTATGATTGTCGATTGTTAAGCCTGAGTTTTACATAACATAATTGATTGTAGTTTGATTAAATCGAAGCCATATCGTATTAGATTGATGGCTCAACACGATGGGTTGAGTTATTTCCTATGACTGTCTGTTTGGCTTTGTGAAATGGAGATGTTGCATCATGGGTTTTGGTAGCTGCACATTGTGTATAATATGGATAGCTTGGGTTCCACACTCAGAAATAGTCATGGAGTTCTAAGCACGATTGTGTGGCAATATAGTTATTGGTTTTATGAAGACATACATGTTGTTGATACCTCATCGTGTTGGATAGATCGCCCAGTTTTTTAGAGTCACATTGAATTGGGCTTGCACAATGATAGAGTTACACTTGCATGATTGAAATATTATGTGCATAACTTGTGTTAGAATGGTGGCTATTGTCTGTTTAAGTGTCATTTTAGGTTTTGTAATTTGATCTTGATTATTTTATTACTACCTATATATGTTTAATGAATATCATTGCATTTAAAATGAGCCCGATTGCAGTGATAATGTGACTTCATTGTCAATTTTGGAAACATGACTTTGAGTATAGTTGTCGATTGAAGTAATGTATGGGCAGTGGTTGATTTTTATGGTTTACAGATTAAGAATGGTTACTGTTTGAAAATTGTTATAAGATGCAAAGTATGTAAATGAAAGGAACAAAACCCCTTTGTAGATTGTGTGGAATGCATACTGTCTTGTGATGGCACTGTGTTGGATATTTGATCATGAACAATAAACTAGTTAAATGCACATAAATTATTCTTTGGTCACAATGATTGATGGTTGATGCATCTCTTTTCGTAGAATGTTTTATGGACACTTAATTAATTTCATGAACAATAATCATTTTTCTTCTCTTCCATTATTTCATTTTCCACCAGTTACAAATCCCATCACCTTCCCATATTCATTTTTTTTTCACTCCCTATTCTGAGATTGATTGTAGTTAAGAGAATTTTGGTGTTAAGGAAGTTGAAAGTGGTAGTGTCTTGTGTGGATTACAATGATGTTTTATTGGTTTGCTTTTCAATTGATTGTTGTTGTCATTGAGTAGTAACCATTTTATTTTTCCCCTCAATATATCATGTTTCTCTCAATACAAACCCCTTGCATATCCCAACACCCCTTTTCACCCCATGCTCATTGATAAACAGAAAAAAAAATTGTATGGATTGGATTGCATGAGTTTGATGCACCGCTGAGCCAAAACTATTTCATATTTTTAAGAGTTTTCATGTATGGTTATTTAAAAGACTATTTTCTAATCAATCATACATGCATGAATGATTTTTTTCAGTCAAGATAGCCATGGCTAGGGAAACTGAGGTAGAGGTAATTGGAACCAAGGCTCAAGAAGGCCCAAGTTCTCAATACATTTTAATGATGATTCACAAGAGCTTGGCCAATTGTTTCATGCCGGATTTTTCAATTGGATTGGGTAGGGAATAGTCCAACCTAGGCTTGAAAGGCCTCCTTTCCAAGCCTTGCAAGCCCCCAATATCCCTGTACCAGCTCATGTCTCATTGCAACCCGAGGTCCCGAAAAATGATGGATGGCAGGAGATTGTCCACCTGATAGTCTCCCAACATTGTGGCTAGCCCAACTTGTCCTTGCCTGCTCCTCCACCTATTAACCCCATTGTCCAAGTTGTTCTTGACCACTCACTAGTGAAATCCTCCCATGCTAGAAAGAGATTGAAAACTGAGGCCCACCATGCCCTTGATAAACGAAAAGCCTTTGCTGCCCCTTCCTCACCCTCCAATGGTTCTGACAAATCCATGTCTTCCCATATGCATTTGAGGGATGATTGTTCCCACATGATCAGTGAGATTAGGCCTAAAGGCTCTACATAGCCAAAGGCATTTTCAGGAAAATCAGAAGGTGAAAACAACAATCAAGGAAAGATTGCATCACAAACTAGAAAATATGGCTTTTAAGTTTTATTCTATCTATTTGTTTTATGACAGTTGACTTCAGGGATCTTTGGACAACATGTTTTATTTTGGATATATGATTATATTTTTGAGATAATTTCAAGTATCTTGAGCTAAACTTTCAATTGAAATATGTGGATGGGAGACACAAGGAGGTGTGTTTTACTTAACTAATGGTTATCTTATGATTGTTATGAACTAAAGGGAGTCACAAGGGGTCCCACTTACTAGTTATTATTTATTTATAACCCTTGTTATAATTATTACTCTTCCCCCTAACTAAAGTTAGTTGAGTCTATTAATTAACTTAACTAAATAATTGGTTCAACTACCTCAACCAACTCTAATTTGTTTAAAAGAAAAAGGAAAGGGAGGAACAAGATGGGGATAGAAGTAGAAGCATACTAAGGTTTTCTCATTGAGTTTATGATGAGATAGTTCATTTTTCATTCATTCATTATTCATCACAAGACTAATTCTCTTTTATCATAGCAGGGTCTTATTGTAGACAACAATATTCAGGGTTGAACCACACCATTCAGACACTTGTTTTTTAGAGGTGTTGATCTATATTTGATAGTTTGTGTAGACTTGTCTGTTTGTGAATTAATTTTTATGACTGACAAAGGCTATTGTGCAGAGTCGAGTGGGTAGCAATCTGTGGCAAGTTGATCCATATTTTAGAGTTCAATTTTGGTTTTCTGTCAGAGGTCCTTTTGCATGTTCCATCGAGGATATCTAAGTTTGACTTTGGTCCAAAATTTCTGTATGAGATTTTGTAAAGAAAATAACTCTTTGGTTAATTTGAATGAAATAAAGGATTTCTTTATGTCTCATCTCTCTTGATTATCATCTTGGTGACTTTACTTATGTCTTTACATTTATTTTAAACAACTGATATATGGGTAAAATCATGAAGCTGGGTAACACTTTTGCTTGTTTTATGACAAAAAAAACTGTATTTTCACAATTTCTTCAACTTCTGGCATACAAGAGTATTTTTTTTATTTAGAATTTCACTTTACAGTAAAAACAAAACTTGTAAATAATTTTGTTATCTTTCCAATGACTATTTTTTAATTTTTTTTTATCAAGATTTGATATGTCAATTTGACAATTGTTTAACAGTATGTTCATTAAATATGAAATGAATGATAATGAGTTATTGTTTTCCACAACAATGTATCTGTTATTAAAATTATGTTTTTAAGAAATGAAATATACAGCAACAATCTACAAAGACTCTATTTTATTATGACTATAATTTTGAAACTAATGGATGAAAATTATAATTTCTAGAATTTGTTTAAGTTGACCAAGTTGAAAACGTTGCATATTTTAAACACGTGTTTTTCTACAACATGTATCTATCTTAATTTTTACTTAAAAGTAAAATCTAAAAATACCCTTTTGACGAGAACATTTTAACAATTATGAATATAATTTTTCCATAATTTTTCGTTGTGTATTTTTAGAGATA
>JASDQU010199035.1:1551-19232 GCA_032191745.1 Picea mariana
GTGCCAGATTGTTTCAACTTTTTCAAACGACCTAAATGGTTGGTGTTAGTGTCAAAGTGTTCATAAAGCTCTACCACAAAGTGTGTCCAAGCAACATACCCTTGATGGGCAGATTTTCTCCATTACCACCATTGCCAACGTTCTTGATCTAGATAGAGAACACCATATCGGAGTTTGGCCAAGTCATCTATAATGTCATACAAAGAAAAATAATGTTCCATTTGAGTTACCCAACCAGTGGGATCCGAGCCACCAAATTTGGTCACATCCATACGTGGAAGGCGTAGGTCACGTTGAAAGTGATGGGACTGGAAATTATGGGAATGAGAGGAAGTTTCAGCTTTAGTATGCAAAGGTGGGTCAAATAAAGGGGGATCTGCGGGGATATGCAGCTTGGTGCAAATCATCGAATCGACGGATTCAAGCTGGGTAGTAATGTCTTGTTTGAGGTCTTATTTGAGTTCCTCGATTGAGGCGACGATGGAGGAATGCATGTTTTTATTGATGGTGGCAATATTGGCACTGAGTTGTCTCACTTCTTGTTGGGTCTCTGTGAAATTAGATTGCAAGGTATTGAAGTGAGCTTCCAAGTCTTGGCCACGGGTATGGGCCATGATGACAAGGGAACTGAAAAGGGGCAGGTGGGGTCAAAAATTTTGCTGAAAAATGATAGGTATGAATGTGATAAGGGCAAAGAGATAAATCCAATGGAATAGGTCTCAAATAATGGTGCAACAAAATCCAGACTCCGGCCTGAAGAATACTGCAGTGATTAAATGCCCAAATGCTTAATCAGGAATAAATGTGTATTGATTTGGCAACTTGAATGCAGGAGACACAGTTGCGCGGCAATAGATCTTGTCTATTTTGGTTTTTGTTTCCGTCCCCCAAAGGTTAGGTATTCAAGGGTTCTACAAACAAGGGTTTGATGATTGGAACCCCCTCATCTTCTAGCAGTCTGGTATTTAACATAGTCTGATAGCCATCTAGGGTTAGGGTTTTTGCATGCATTAACCCTCAATTAGTGATAAGGTTTTAGACCTTCTAGAATCTTCTTGAAAGTCCCATGTGACTAGCCCCACATGCGTGAGTAATGGACGATGGTGTGGCATCTACTTAGTGCCATGGTGGTCAACAAGGTAGGTCAACTTGCGAGAGGCATAACTTCTGCATATAATCTCCTATTGAAGTGATTTTCACTCCATTGGAAAGGTTTTGGTGTGTAGAACAACATCAAGAGATTTAGAGCTATGCTTACAAAGTTTTGACCCCAAAAAGTGTCTTTTTATGCCTCAAAATGGCTCTAAAAGGTTTCGAACTCCAAATCTTCAAAATGAGACCTTCCACTAAAATGGGCCCTTAAACTAATTCGTCCAATTTTTCCACCTAAAAAGTGCCAAGATAAATGACAAACTATACAATGATCCATTCCATATCAACATGGAATTATCCTTATGTAGACAATGTGAATTGAAATGGGTATGGTTACTATATAATGTTTTGTCATAATTGCAACATTTAACTTTGTTTATAAATTTTCACAATCTACATTAATTAAAATTTATTCAATAATTTAAATGAACTAAAAATAGATACAAGATTTTATTATTGTTCCTTTATAACCTTTGTCTCTTGAGCCACTAAGATCCTCCCAATCCTTAAGTTTCATCTACACTTTACGTGTCTTGAATTATAAGATCTTTATTATTCTTTAGTATCATAGTTGTATATGGTTCTTTTCCATTTTCATAACAGTTTGTATAGAACCTACACTCTTATTTAGTGTCCTTGGGATCTAGATCAATTTCCTTCATGTGTTTGCATGTTTGCTCTCTTGGTGCCCATGGGATCTAGTTCAATTTCCTTCCTTCTTTTGTTTGTATGTTTGATATTCCTTTACATGTTTTCCGCACTTGCCTAGCTTGCATTAAACGCTTGTTGCCTCTTTGGACTAAGGCATGCTCTTTTTGTGACCTAAATTTGGCTTGTTTATAGCATGTAGGTGTCACATCTAAGATAAGTTGTTACATATTATTGGAAAAGCTAGGTAAGATGCCCTATTCCATGACATTGAGTATATTCCCAAAAAAAAAAAAAAATCCTGATCTCTCTCTATCATGCGTGCCATTTTCCTCTTGGAAAAATGTGATTTACTAATATTTCATTTTCACATAAATGCATGTTACCCACACATGGTGCAAAGTGTGGACTTTATTTCATTTTCACATAAATGCATGTTAACCCCACAAAGTGCAAAGTGTTGGGTTTAATGTCAAAATCATTTTAATTTATATCGCTAATGATGTAGACATCCAACTTCTAAGAACAAATCAAGATTTTTATAAATGCCATGGTCCGTTCTTTAGTACACGTTCTCGATAGTCTTTCTCTTATGATGAGTGTGGAATACCAATTTAACTTCATAATGCTATGCTTCGTTGACTCGCACTTGGTGATTAGTCAGAACCCAAAAACCCCCTTACATATCTCACATATAGACGTTTAATTAAAAAGACCAAAATTGGTCTTTGGATAGGTACATATCTTCCATCAAGTATCCTTATGTATCATTACATAGATTCATCTATACTTTTTGGCATGGTTCCATTGTTTTAAATGATTTACATGTAGTTTTTTAAATGATTTACATGGTTCAAGTATTCATGTTGTTGAGAAGAAGAGGAAAGGGAAAGAAGAGAGATTTACAGATGCATCTATAATCTTCCAAGGAAAGGGAATAAAGAGAGATTTACATATGTATCCATAATCTTTCGTGTTTTCATTGAAGGAATTATCCTTGTGGTTCTAATACTACATGGTTCATGTCTCTTTATGGCCTTCCAAGGTTTATGTTATTGAGGGGAACAAGAGAGGTTAGGAAATATTATTGAGTGCACTTCAATGCATGTATCTATGATCTTTCATGGTTCCAGTATAATGAATGATCTTCACTGTCCTAGAGCATGTAGCAATTTTCTTTAAGGCTTTCAAGGTTTTATGTCATTGAGGGGGAGGAGAGAAGGGATAAAGGAGTTCTCAAGATATTGTTTAGTCAAGTCTTTTGAAAAAATGATGGATCTTGATCTAATGAGCTTCATGTAGAATTGTGCATGAGACCATGCATGAAACATGAGGATTGTGGATGGAGCCATTCATGATATGGCATATGGCTATGTACAACAAAGCATCTATCGTTGGCAATAATAAACAAAATATGTGCGGTGCTTAATAAATGTAGGAAAGCTTGAGAAGAGATGAAATTCAAAATCTCTTACATATAGATGTAAATCCTTAATGAAAAGCCTAAAAGAATATTCAACAAGATGGAAGTGAGGATAAATATCATCAAGTGTGAGACTTGTCAACTTGACAATATTGTAATAAGGACAATAGTTTACCATAGATTGCAAGTTGTAAATGGTACCATATAGGGAATCCTACTTGGAATAACCCTTACAAAGCAAATGGCTTCAAGAACCATGCTCTTCTTGCATTGTTCTAGGTGGAAACACTTGAGTGGTGCCCTTAACACTTGCAACGAGCGAATATCTCCCTTGTTAGTTGAGCCAAACTAACATTCACTTTCAATGATGTTTAACCTTGTAGACAAGGTACTCACCAATGTTAATTTTCCCAATGTTGCTTGGACAATAGATTTGAGTCAAGGCTAAATATCATTTATTTATAGTGTTAAGCAACACATTTCATATCATATGACCTTATATTGTGCCCTTGGATGTGGTCTTGTTTCATAGATGTCATACATCATAATTTTGAGTGTTACATGGAGACCATAAACGCATGTCTACTGACCAATAACACATCCACGTGGTTGTCATACCACTCTTCCTAGGAGACAAACCATACAGTGATGCCTAAACGTCATAGTGCTTCGAAGGGAAATGGAAATGAGATTTACTCAAACTTTAATTTAAAAAAAAAAACACTATATTTATCAGATATTGTTTTTCATGCAATTACAAAAATATGATAACTACATATCAATCCTTTTCTAATCTCCCTCTGTCCTCCATGCTCATCTTCCTAAGTATCCATTTACTAGCATCCAAAATGTTCATTTTCACATAAATCCCGGTTACCCCACAAGGTGAAAAGTATGAGGATCTAATGTCAATGTCATTCATGATATAGGCATCTGACTTCCAAGAATGAGTCAATATTTCTAAATATGGCATGATCCTCCCCTTAGTGCACATTGTAGGTAGTCTTTCTATTAAAATTGATGTGGGAAAACCTTTTGACTTTATAACATTGTGCTTTACATGCTCAAGCATAGTGATTTGCAAGAACTCAAAGACCTTACATATGAGACATAGACCCTTAATCAAAAAGACCAAAATGGATCATTGGCAGGGTACATATATTTGTTTTTGACAATATAGTTTTAGGTAAACAATAATTACTACATAAAGGTTTGTTGAATGTTGAATATTATTAATGATGATTTAGTAGGTGTTTTTTCCTTTAGGTTATAAGTACGACAAGCCATTGACAGTGCAGGCATCCGCTTAACACCATCTGATGGGAGGGCGGCGACAGATCGGGTTCCCCATCGGCAAAAAGCCTCTACAAGGTGATGGCAGCTACTCTATGGACTCCAGCTATTCGGGATTGGACCTACAAACTCTGGTCTTGGGAATTGTCACTTAAAATCAAATTATTCTTTTGGTTGTTATTAAAAAAGAAAATTTTGACCTGGGATGTTTTGTTAAAGCGCGGATGGGAAGGCCCAAGCATATGATTTCTTTGTAGAGGCAATCAGGAAACCAACAATCATGTATTTATCACTTGCCCTTTTACTCGAGAAGTATGGACACATTTGGAAGGAATGATGAAGTCAAAGTTGACTTGGCAAGGTAATTCGGTCGATGAATGCCTTTCAAAATTTGATGAACAGCTCCATTCCAACATCAGTTTACCAGCGGTGGTGTGCTGGGTCACTTGGCTTGAACGAAACAACCTCCTTTTCGATAATGGATCGACTTTCCCATTAGTGGTAGCTTCAAAGGTGATGTTTTTTTACAATGCCGAAAAGAATCTTCAGGTGACACCCTCTATAAAAAAGAACAGATTTTCGCCTCCACTTCAAAAACAAATGTGTTGGTTTGACGGAGCAGCAACTGGGGACGGAAAAAACAGTGGGGTCGGTGGCATTCTTACTGTTGCTCATAAACACTTTATACAGTGGAATTTTAATCTAGGCAGCAGCACAAACAATCGGGCGGAGTTGTTGGGTGTATGGACCACCCTCCATTTCGCAAAGTTTCTAAGTCTCCAGACCCTTGATATATTAGGGGATTTAAAGCTGGTGATAAATTGGTGTAATGGTAAGGGAAGTCTTCGTTCAGTAGCGCTGGAGGGATGGAAGGCTCGAATTCAGGAGCTGCGTTGTCATTTTAAAAGCTTAACCTTCCACCATACTTACAGGGACTTTAACAAGGTTCCAGACACTCTCTCAAAAAAGGCACTAAAGGACTGCCTTCATGTTGGAACGATCCTTTATACATCATGGGTGGACAACAATCCCAGCTTAACAAAAACCATTAAAGTCTTTTGAGCCACCTTTTGGTTTTAACCTGCTATTCAGGACTACATGCAATCATTTCAGTTTTATCTTGGGTCTAATTGTCGGGACATCCTATGGCTTCGATGAGTATAACCATTCCGGCTAGTTTGCTAACTACTTTTCTTTGGAGTATTCTTATGACAATGATGATCAGACTTTATGTAATGATCAGAAAAGTTTTATTTTTATATATCTAATATAAAAGGGAAATTTATTTGACTAGAAAAAAAATGTTATAAGTTTGAATATAAAAAGGGATATGGTATGTACACTTTTGTAAACTAAGTAGTGAAATAATCACACAACTTGAGTGAACTTAATGGTTAAAAACATGTGTTTCCTCCTCAAAAGTCACAGGTTGAAATCCACAAAAGATAAAATCTCTACATGTTAACCCGTTGTGATAAGGCTAAAAGAATAGACGACCCCTTCACCTATGCGCCCATAAAGGGATTTGAGGGTATTGAAATTTCCTCCCATTGCAAGTGTATATACCAATCTCATTTCCTAAAATCCATGTGGGCGGTTTCGCAGATCTATAAATTTAAGGGAATAACAAACCTCCCCTTTAAAACGGTGAGATGGACTGCTTTATGCTGTGCAGCTGTTTGATCTGCTTTGAATATATTGTTGAATGGGTTACATGGAGACTCGCACGGCACTGTCAACAATAACTTCAATTCGTAATGACATTTTCAACGGTGACGACGGTGTTATTATCGTGAATAAATGAGAAAGGAATCCCATACCCCTCCATTTCCAATTGCTTTTACGTTACCCCCAGTCAGTCTGAAGAACACGCTGTGGCCCTCTGCGTTTTCTGAATCCTGCAATTCATCTTCTGGGCTGTTGGCAGGAAAGAAATAAAATCCCATATTGAGCTCTCAGCTGAGATTTTTGTGTACAATCTCTGATCAAATGTGCTCTACAACAGGTTCTCATTTTACCGACTTTGTCCACAAGACAAAAGGGTCCTGCCTGAAGCCTGCTAGAGGCAGCGTTATTGAACCCATAAGATTATATCAGTACAATTTGGGTTGCGATGGAGTTAACCCAGAGGCTTCCAAAGATGTAGCATCACAGCCATTGAAGGAAAACGATAAAGAGCTCCAGAAAATCCAAACAGATGGTACAGCTTCTGATCATGAAAGTCTCGTTCACAGAGTAAGGGCCATGGAAGGCCTATTGAAGGAGACATTTTCCACTGTATCTCATCTGAAAACCTCTTATGCAAAGTTACAGGCAGCCCACATTCCTTATGATGCAGAGAAGCTACAGCTGGCTGATAAGGAGGTGATCAAGGAAATGAAAAAGCTCTCAGAACTGAAGCAGTATTATAAGAAAAATATTGTCAATGGAGGCTCCGGTGGCTCTGAGAACCAGACTGGGTTAAGCTATGATGAGACTTCAACAAGGGCTCTCCAGATTGAAATTGAACAGAAGAATTCTGAGATTGAAAGCTTGAAAAAGGCTTTGGAAAATGTTAGCCAGAGAAAGGTGGAGCATAGGAGATCAGAAAGGAGGAAAATTGCTAGGGATTCGTTGACCCTGAATGCTGGGGATGGTCCTACGATTAAATTGTTAGAGACAAGTGTGCAGAAGATGAGAGAATCAGCCCGGGGTTTCACCAAATCCCTGATTTCTCTGATGAAATCTGCTGAGTGGGATCTAGATGCAGCAGTTAACAGCATAGAACCGGGCATAAACTACACCATGGAAAGCCACAAGAAGTTGGCATTTCAATCCTATGTCTGCATGAGAATGTTCAATGGATTTGAGAACGAGAATTTTTATTTGACTGGGAGCCTGTCGTCCATTATAGATCCTGAGAAGCACAGAAATGACTGTTTCACACAGTTTTTGGACATGCAAAACATGGAGCCATCGGAGCTGGTGTCCAATATCACACCAGACTGCCTGTTCGGGAAATTCTGTATGAAGAAATTCCTCCATGTAGTGCATCCCAGGATGGAAGAGTCCTTCTTCGGCAACTTGGAACACAGACACCAGATAGCCAAGGGACTCCACCCCAAGAGCCAATTTTACAGCCTGTTCCTCAAATTTGCCAAGTCTGTGTGGTTGGTTCACAGGCTTGCATTTTCTTTCGCCCCGCCTGTGTCTATTTTTCATGTCAAGAGAGGGGTGGATTTCCATGATTCCTACATGGACAGTTTAAATTCTGTGAATATGAATCATGATGTTGACAATAATGTTGCAATTGAAGGTAATACTCAGGAGCTTCCTGAGAAGCAAAACCCTACAATCATAGGGTTTACAGTGATGCCAGGTTTCAGGGTTGGCAAGAAGGCCATAGTGAAATGCCAGGTCTATGTAATGACTGCAACGACTGGTCCTACAAGTAATGCTTTTGATAAGCTCTCGGCACCTTCTTTGGAGGATCTGTAGCTTCAATATTGTATATCAAAATTTCTCTCTGGTTTTTGGATTCAGGGTCACTCTGTGGGAGTTTTCCTTTTGGTTGTAAATCGAAAATGCATTGTGTTTTGGTTTCCAAGTTTGTGAGGAAACTTTGTGGAGAAATTCAAGGAAATATCGTGGGGAATTCAAATATGTTTTTTTAATATTTGTGGATAATATTAATAGAAAATTTATGGTTGTTGCAGTCAAATCATCTAGAAGAGAATTTTGTGAAATTTATGGTTGTTTTGAGTAGAACTATACTTAACATTGTGGAGAATTATGTGCAAAAATTTAAAGAGAAAATTGTTTATAAATTTAAAGATATTTTTCCATCTTTGTGAATGACATTTTTTTAAAAATATGATTATGGAATAGTGTATTTTAAGAAAATTTAGGATTGTAGATTAATGCATAGATTTAGCAAAATATATTGTTAACAATTAATTAAATTAATGTTTTAAACTAATATCAAGTTATAATTATTAGTACATGTTAGTAGTTTAAATTTAATCCAGAATTTTGATTGATTTTTTAAGTATTTGGGTTAGTTTAAAATAGGCAAAACCCTGGAGTAAGGTTCCGAAATGCATGAAATTTTGATCCATACTAAATCCAAACTACCCCTGAAAATTTAGCCGAAGTCTGTTGAAAAAAGATTGCAAATTAACCTACTCCTAAACATTTTACTTTTTGACCCTTTTCCGAAGATATTTTCATTTTAATTAATAGTTTGAGTGATCGCTTTGTGAAGAGAAAAGCAGTGAATAAATGCTCTGGGTCTGTTTTTATTTTTTCAATAACTGCAATCACGGAAGATGAATGAGTTTCAATTATGGTACGGTTCGAACTTGGTCCATGCTTGAACAGTCTTTCATGTTTTTCTGGGAAATCTAAATTATTTGCCATTGCCGAGGATTGAGTATTTATGTGTAATTCATTGGYACCGCGTGAATTACACATAAACTCGGATCAAATTTGTCGGGCGGTATGGAATATAATAYTCATTTGATTTATTAATTTTAAATAAATTTTCGCTCARAATTAAAGTCCGTCATCATTATATTGATTTTAAATTAAAGTCAATTATCATTATATTGATTCTGAAAATAAAATTAATTTCAAAGAATAATAATATGGAAAAAGAAACAGCATAAATGGTTCTTTTCACAGATTGGCTCATTAATATAATAATATGAAAAATTAAAAATAAAATAATAATATAAAAGAATTGTTGACATTATTTTGCTTCATCAGCACGGGTAGTTGCAAATTAAAACTGTTCAAATTAAGACCGGTAATGATGGGCGGCTATCAATCAAAATGAGTTCTCATTTTCAGAAAAATGATAAGTATTATGTTTTAAAAGAAAAATTATAAGTATTAAGGAATAAAATATATTTTATTTAGTTTTATTTAGAGGAGTTAGAAATATTATATATAGAGAGAGGAGTCTTATATTTATTTATTGAAGTTTGAATTTGAGAAATGAGTTAATTAGTAGTTAGTCTAAAAGAGATAATATTTTATATTTTAAATAGTAGTTTTAAAATGTGTCAAAAATAAAATAAAATAAAGTTTTATGGTCAAAGTTTTCTTCATTAAAATTATACTTTTAGACAAAATTTCTATGGAATATTTATTGAGGTTTGAATAGGAGTTCTAGTGACAACAGAATAGAAGTTGATGATGTCGAAATGACAAGACTTATGCTAACAAGCTATTGGAATGGCACAATCAATGATAACTTGAGATCTATCAAGCTTGGATAGAAATCAAATCCTAGAAATGTTGACATTTCTTCAATTTTTTGTACTCGAGAATTTTTTTTAGTCCCTCTCACCATAGTTAATATGGATCTAAAGTAATGTTATGTAATTTTGTATTGTGTATATTATATATGAATGATTGTGAAGCATGGGGAGGAACATATTAAAGGAGGAGAAATATATATATATATATATATATATATAATCGTGATTTATGGAGGAGAGACATATCGAAAGAAGAGAAGAGTTTTCACAGAATAGTCAAGGTTGTATGGTACAAATAAATAAGGTAGATATCATCAATAAGGTAAGTCTTTCCCACCCTTCTATTACCTCCGTAGGTAGTAGTTGGGGCAATGGTAGTGATAGTCATGCTCCTACTAGGTCTAAGTCTTATCAACCTTTTATGAGCCCCTCGTGGAAGGATGTTGTAGTGGGTTTCAAAGGAGGGACAAATGGCTCTCATGGTTTTATTAGAGATCATGATTTGAAGGAAAAGTAGTACAAGGTTGTACCCAAAGGAAATAATGGAGGAGATTGCTCTTAGAAGAGCATCCAACCCCCTAGCCCTTGTAATAATGATCATCACCAAATTTCATAGAAGGAGTAATTGGGGAACTAACACAATTCAATGTTGACTCGGGACTAAGGAATGAGCCAAGTTTATCTCCTATGTAGAACACAGAAAGGGCACCTTTGTCTCTTGAGGAGCTTGTTGGAGGGACTCAAAGGAAAAAGGAAGTGCAGGGGAGATCTTGAGATGGCACAGAGATTGACATTCTAGAGAGGCAATGGCAAAGAAAGCGAACTTGTGTGTCAAGCTTGAGAAGGAGAAGATGGCATTGGTTATGGGAGTTGATGTGGTGATGGATCGTCCTTATTTACCAAGAAACGACATTAGTGGGGAAATTTCATGGAAGATTAATATCTCATAAAAATATGGGCTATTGGATTTGTAGAGAATGGGCACAACAATTGGGATATGCCCCAAATTTTCACATTCTAGCCAGGGATTGGATAACGTTTATCTTCAAGTCAATGAAGGGACAAATAGACTATCCAATCAAATAAGTGGTACCCATCTTATCCCTCAAAGAATGGACTCCCCTTTTTTACCCTATGAAGAAGAAAATCAGCATTCAACGTTCTGTGGATTAAGTTTTTATACCCTTGGAACTGTGAGTTGAAAGAGCCTTAACTCCTATATAAAACAAATTAGGAAAAATTTTGGACATTGATGAGAGGACAAGAAACCTAGAGAGCACCATAGTGGACAAGATTTGTCTGGAGGTGAATGTAGGGGATGCTATGCTGGAAGGAATCAATATCGAGATAAGGAGTTGGTCTTACAAGCAAGGACAAGACTATGTAGAAATCCCTTTTAGATATAGTGTTTTCTATATATATGGTCATTTATGTAGGGCATGCACTAAGAAAAAAACCCTTGATGAAGAGTTCATAGGTGAGCAAGGATCCAATCAAGAGGTTGAAGATAGGACTAGGGCACTCTCTTCTTGTCTAAATAAGGAAGAGGAATATCCAATGAAAGGAGACAAAAGTAAGCCCTTTGATGTTGTTGTGAAATAAATTTATGATATCATAGCTAGGATACTTCAAAGTATTGATAGGGATAAAACTCCAAATCCCTCAAGGAGCAAATGTCCAAAGTTTGATACTTCTCGAGGGTAGAAAATGATGTTTGGTCATCATTTTGGTTGATTCAAATGTATTGTGGTTTTTATTTTTTTTTATTTTTAGGGAAACTTTGTGGGGAAATCCAAGGGGAACATTGTGAGGAAATCAAAGGATTTTTTTTACATTTGTGAATGGTATTTCTAATAAATTTATGATGGTATTTATCATAAATTTATGGGTTAGACTCGTACACAAAACTAGTCAAATGCCCAAGCAACATTGTTGTCAACTAATTAAGCAACATTGTCGTCAAACAAGCAAAATTTCAATATGCATAAAACTTAGATCATAGTGAAACTCTAGCCATACCTAAATTTTTTATAAAATTTAACTTAAATTTGTAAATGAAATGAGTTCCCTTTACTACACCATAAAACCAACCCTCTGAACTAATACCACTACCATGAAACCAACCCTATGAACTAATACCACTTATATCATTTGAAAGGTATTAATGACCTTAGTGATATTTTGTGAAGAGCCAAAGCAGTGAATGAATGCTCCGGTTCTGTTTTTATTTTGTCAGAGACTCCAATCACGGAAGTTGAATGAGTTTGAATTATAGAACGGTTCCAATTTTCTCCACCGGACTTTGGTCCATGCTTCAAAGAGTCTTTGGATGCATTTATTGAAGAATTTAATAAATTTGCGATCGAGTACAACGTCTTTATGTTTAATTTATTGGCATTACGTACTAATAAGTTTGGTTAAAAATTGTCGGGTGGTCTGAGATATAATATTAATTTGATTTATTAATTTTTTATTTCAATCATCATTATATCAATTAAAAAATAAAAATGATCATTATTCCAATTAAAAAATAAAAAACAAACCCTAAACAGTAATAAAATATGGAAAAAAATTTAAAAATTAAAAACATATAAAATGATAATATAAAAAAATTAAAATGTGTTAGTTCATTTAGAGAAATAAATTAATTTAAATTTGAGAGGTATTTATCTGTTTTTTTTCCATTTTTAATGCTCAAATATTGATAATTTTTAAATTTACATGTCATTAATGGCATTCACTATATATATATATATATATATATATATATATATAACTTTGGAAAAAACATAATTTTATTCATAAAATATAATTACATTTTGTAGATACATGTCAGGACATGTATTGTTGACGTTGTATAGTGGCGGTGTGATATTCGTCTTTTTACATAGGACAAAAAGCCTCCTCCCAGAGGGGCTTGATAGATAAGAAGAGGATCATCCCACCATCGGAAACCAAAAAACAACTAGCCAAGGTCACACCAACATCCAAGAACCCAAGAGGAAAAACTAGCAACAGTGCTAGACAGAACAACACTGTTCATGGGGCAAAAAACCTACAGATTTGTCTTTTGAAGATAATGCAGTCCATCAAGATATACAATAATATCGGATTAAGCTAAAGTTGTCCAACTAAAACAAACAAAAAGGATCATCTAAGCTAACTAAATGAAAGGAGCATGAGAAGAGATTGTCATGGTCCCGTCCTTTGACCCCTGGATAGTCCAAAACCCAAAAGCCAGCTCTATGCCAGATTTGAATAAAGCATCTACATCAACATTTTGTTCTTTGTAGACATGATGAATAGAAAAAGAGTCAAAATTGTTTAAAATCTTGTCTATTTCTTCGATAAAAGGAGCTAAAATTATATTGTGACATCTTTGAAGTTCCCTGGTCCAATTCACCACATTCAACAAATCATCATAAATTTGTAGTGAGGTCGCCCCTTTTTCTCTTGTGAAAAGAATAAGCAGTTTTAAGGCCATAAGTTCAGTGTAATTATTTGAGCAGGATCCAAGCCCCATCTTTATCTGAAAGAGGTGGGAGTCTGATAAGCAAAGAACCACACCACCACCACATGCTTGTCCATTGTTCTATGATGCTCCATCCAAAAATTCCCAAGGAACAATTTTGTCATTTTTTTCCTCACAAATGACTCTTATTGGAGGTGAGTCCTTAGCATGAGGAAAATGTTCTAGAATACTTAGGCCTCGTGCTGCAGTGCACTCTGGAGAGACTATCCTATTATGAAAGATTGTTGTGTTTCTTGCCAACCAAACCCCCAACAGATAATCAAAGGTAAAGCTCTTAATGTCTTTTTACTAGCATCTGAAGACCAATTTCTCCATGCCTCCTCTACAAAAATGCCCCTCCAGGAACAATTTAAAGCTGAGAAGGAGGAGCATTCTTTCCACACCCATAAATTAAAGGGGCAAGAGAGAAAAATATGGCCCACCGTCTCCTCTTCATTTTTGCATAGAGAACACCATCCTGGTCCTTCGATCATCCTTTCCTTCATATGATCCCAGGTTGGTATTTTGTTTTCTAATATGTACCACATAAAAATTTGACTTTTCAAAGGAAACTTAGACTTCCAAAGGCCGTTCCACCACCATGTTGGTTCTCTTTGAAATAGATCACAGTTTAGATGCATATACCCCAGGTTGGGTGTGTAACTTTCGTGCTCTGCATGTTTCCAAACCAATTCATCATCCCTGTCTGTGATCTTGACATGAATAGTTTTCAGAGCCTAGAGGTAGTTTGACAAAATTTATGCCCGGTGAGCTCCGAGCCCCACCTGAGCAACATCTAGTCAACCTTGATTCCAAATTGAGGATGTCATTGGGTTTGCTATCTGGTTTAGGTGAAAAAGCCCCCTTTTCTGAATATGTTGTACAATATCATCTGACAAGATATAGTCTTGAGCACTGCCAACCCATGGATCTAAGCCAATTCTGACTTTGACTCTGTTACCAATCTGCCATGCCAGTCCCTCTCCTATCACCGAGAAGTAATTTACTGCTTATTTCTAGACCATTGAGCAATTTGTCGATTTTTTGGTTGTATTCCGCAACCACCCTTCCACTGTATCAGGCTTGATATACTTATGGGACACTACTTCAGTCCATAGATTTGTTTTCACAATTAGCCTCCAAACTGATTTTGCTGCTAGGGATTTTGCAAAAAGAAAAACTTTTTTCAAACCCCACCCTCCCAGCAATTTCGGTGCAGCCAACCTCTTCTAGCTTACCCAAGGGTTTACATGTTTGTCCCTGCTTCCTGAACAAAGAAAGTTAAAACATTTTTCCATACCTTTTCTAGTACTCCTTTAGGGATCCAAGCCAAAGACATCGAATAAACCAATATGGCTTCCAACATCGATTTCACTAAAGTTATCCTTCTTTCCCTGGAAATCCATCTGAAACTCTAGACCTTGAGCCTTTTTTCAAGTTTCCCAATGGGCCATTCCCAATCCACCTTTCTATAGCAATTAGGCTTGAGATGAAAACTCATATGTTTGACCCCTTTGTCAAAGTCTACCATCTCAAACGAGGACAAGGACTTGTACTGATCCAACTCTATAGCAGAGAGCTTATTTGCAGATAAAGACGATTTTTGAATATTAATATGCATTTGTGTCGCTTTACTAAACATAATTAGAATCTTTGAGAGATATTCAACGTCTATCTGCTTCTCACTGCAGAAATCAGAACATCGTCAACGAAAAATATATGTGTCATGAAGAGGTTTTGCCCTATTTGGATGTCGGTAAAATTTCCTTGGGATTTTGTATGGGCCAATGCTCTACTGAGGCCTTCCGCTACCAAAAGAAAAAGAAGGGGGGATAATGGACTTCACTTTTGTAGTCCTCTTTCAGACTGAAAGAAAGGAGAGGTTGAACCATTAATGAGTACTCCAAAGGAAACTGAAGAGATACAACCCATAATCCAAATTATGAAGGGGGCATCAAAACCTAGATGAGTGAGAATCAATTTGATGTAGACCCAACTTACCCAGTCATAGGCCTTGGAAAGATCAATTTTTAGGATAAGCCCTTTAGCTTTCTTTGTCTTGACGTTGTACAAACCCTCTTGTGCCACCCTTATAGCCTCATGGATTTTCCATCCCTCCAAGAATCCACATTTTTCTTTTGAGATTTTTTTCGAAAGAAGGTATTTTAGTCTTCGAGCTATAACTTTGGCCACCACCTTGTATATGCAGTTACAGAGTGATATAGCCCTAAACTCATCCAAAGAGAGAGGATTGTCCAATTTCGGGATGAGGGAAATGAAATTTGATTTTAAGGGGGTGAAGATGTGCCCTTGACTTCAAGATTCTTCCACCATTGCTAGTATGTCTTGACCAATAGCCTCATAGAGACCGAGGAAGAAGTCCTAAGTCCATCTGTCAGGGCCAAGACTTTTGTCCTTTTGAAAACTGTGCAATATTTTCTTTAACTCTTCCTCAGTCACTTCCTCGAATAGGGATCTGTTTGATTCTTCATCAATGAAACTTGGAAAGTAGCTTTCAATTCTTACAATTTGGACTAGAAATCCTCACGCCAGCCTTATAAAGATTATGAAAATTATCCACTCCTAGATGAGCCAAATCAGCAAAGGAGGTGATCATCTTGCCTTAAGGGTCGTTTAGACTCCAAATTGTATTTGTGGTTTTTCGGCCCTTTGCATAAGCATGGAAAAACTTTGTATTCTCATATCCATTGGCAAGCCAAATAAACCTACTTTTAAGATGCCAAGTTGCTTCTCTTTCTTCTAATATTTTTCTACTCTTTTCTTCGAGATATTTTAGAACTAATTTGGACTTTGGAGAGGATAGAGGCCATCCTTCTGATTCATAAATAACCTGCAGGGCCTGTTCAGATTCCAAAATCTCTTTCTCATCCCTTTTTCTTTATTGACCGCCCATTCGATAGTGATTTTTTTGAGTGCTTTGAAATTTTGATGGAACTGCATTGAAGCCGAGTCGGTCGAATCACGATCAAAATGCCTCCAACGATCTTTGACTATATTTATGAAACCCTCATATTTAAGCCATTCAGAATTGAATTTGAAAGGACTGGGAGGTTTTTGAAAACCTCCAACAAATTCCAAAAAAATGGGGAAGTGATCAAATTCTCCCCCACTTCCCACCCATTGACGAAATTGAAAAGGACATTCCACAAATGATTTGGATACTAAGAAGCGGTCTATTTGTTTGGCTATTCTATCTTCTCCAACTCTCATATTCCTCCACGTTGGCCTTAATTTTATAGGCTCAACATCTATCAACTTGTTGACCACCATCAAATTCGTGAAGAAATCCAATAGAGGGTTTGGCCAAGCTCTGGGGCCCCAAACCTCCGTAGCTCCCAGAGAGAAATTTAGATCTCCTTCCAGGATGAGAAAACTAGATTTTATAAAATACTTACTCATAAGGTTTTCCCAATAGGGACCGTGGTCTAAATATGGCCCATATACATTTACAATTGTAAAATAAATGTCCAAACTTTCCGAATAGAACACTTCTCCAAGGGCAGGCTCACAGGGCCATGAGTTTTCAATTTTTAAAGTTTGTTTGTTCCACCCAATTTCTAGTCCTCCTGACCTTCCTTTCGCATCAAACCCAATAAAATGCCAAGACTTCAGAAATCCCTCCAAACATTTTGTGATCTATTGTTCCTCCCCCAAAGTTTAAAAAAAATGATATCAGGGCGATTGGCTTCTACCAACCTTTTTAAGGCCGATTTTTTTGGATGGGCTCGCCACACCCCTGCAATTGAAGGAGAGGAATTTCATGGGTCAACCCCTTCTGGGGTTGTCAGTTCTCTAAGTTCCCCTGTTATAGAAAGTTTTCTTACAGTTGCCATATCTTCCAAATCTTTTGTCTAGTATTTAAGGAGGTAGGATTTTCGTCCCCTTGCTGGGTGCCCAATAGGAAGAACCAGATTGTCACCAATGCCTACATGCCTAGTTCTTATGATCCAAAAAGTATCTATAGGATACTAAGGATAACTCAGAATTCACAGAAGCAACTCAGGAAGCTCATAATGGCCTCAGCAGACAGAGAAAGGGAAAAAATTCAAAGTCCTCAAAACTCAGTGAAATTGGCATCATCACAAGGAGTGTGTCGCAAGATTTCCAACAACATAAACACCTCGTCAAACGGAGTTACAGATCAAAAGATATTCACAGTCAAAGTTTTGGTCAACCTAGCCCAATCAACAGGGATGAGTCAACATCCATACTGTTGACGTCAACACCAGTACGGATGACTTCATCATCTGTACAGTATACTTGGCACACAGAGAAGGCAACACGTGTCATGTTGACATCATCATGGTGATGTGGCAACACCAGAGGTTTCCACGAGTCACTATTTGATCCAGGTGGATATCGGTGGCCACCCAACTTTTCCAAATGGCTC
>JASDQU010199036.1:2006-19361 GCA_032191745.1 Picea mariana
AATCAACTTTCAATACGTTAACATAATCTACTTACACTATGTTTCATTAGGCAACCCTAGCCTAACGAAATTGACTTGGAGCTCATCTTGTTTATTTAGGGATATACTAAATATACATAGATGTGTTCCTCCATCTTTAAATATAATATGTCCATTTTAATATTTTAATTTATTTTATAGTTAATCAATTTACATAAGAAATATAATACATTTTTCGAAGAACCTCTCATCTTTCATAATCAAGTTGTATAAAAATAATTAAATTCAATTTGTTAATTTAATTTATTTTATAGTTGACTGTTAATACTGGTAAGACTAAGGTCATGATTATTAAATCCAATAAGATCTCTTATGATACCTTTGTATATGACAACAATAACTTGGAGGAAGTGACTTCATACAAATATCTTGAAATTGATACTCACCACAAGCTCAATTGGAATTATAGCATTGAGAAAAGGATTATTGGGGGATGGAAAGTTTATTATGGGCTTCAAAACAATTGTAAATCAGCTGATCTTTAGAGTTGGGGTAAGAAGAAAATCCTCTTTGAGACTCTTGTTACACCTGTTATTCTTTATGGATGTGAAGTCTGGGGCTATAGTTTCTCTCGTGAATCTTGGAGAAAGATAGAGAAAATACAAAAGAATTTTATAACCTATAATCTCAAAATTAAAGGAAATACGCCCTATCCCATCCTCCTCGTAGAAACAAGCCTCTCCCCCATTGAGAGCATGGCTATGACTAGATACCTAATGTATAAGAACAAGTTAAACAACATGGAAGAGAAGAGGCTACCTAAAATTGCTTCAAAATCAAGTCATAACCATCATCGACTCAAGCAAGGATGGCATAAAGACGCTCGGTCTTGGCTAACCTATTGGGGAATCATGGAAGAAACCATTTTGCAGAATAAAGATACTACTAAAAAAAACCTCAAATCAAAATTTAAGGAAAAAAAGTGGTGTGATAAAGAGTTAGAGGAAAAAAGAAAATTAAGGTATTATAAAGATGTAATCAACTCTAATCTAGAAGATCAAAATTATCTATCTGTTTTGCCAAGTGTAAAGAAAAAAATAAGCATTGCTAAGATAAGAACAAATTCTCACGAGCTCCATAGTGAAACTGGGCGTTGGTCAATTCCTAAAACGCCATGTGATGAAAGAGTGTGTCACCTTTGTGACACTAAGAAGGTTGAAGATGAAAAGGACTTTCTCTTAGATTGTCTAGCCTATACCCATATTAGATCTCATTTTCAAAATGTTGATCACACTACCAACCTTCCTAACCTCTTAACTCAACAAAAATATGGTGTTCTTGGAAAGCTTCCCTTAATGCTCTTCGAGCACAGAAACAAAATTATAAAGAATCAAACATAATCACTTACCCTCTTAAGGTCTGATAGACTAATTAAGTCTTAGTTGACGTTAATCATCATCATCATCATCATTTTACATCACCTAGAAGAAATATAATACATTTTACGAATAACCTCTCATCCTTCATAATCAAGTTGGATAAATATAATTTAACTCAACTTGGTAAACAAATGACCTTTTCTTCTTTATGAGTAGTCTCACATTTGTGTGCCACTGAAAAATATATTCCATATGAATATGAACACTAATCAAAAGATCAAAATCAAATTAGGTTTTCTACCATGCTTATGGAAAGGTATTGATTATGATTATTGGAAAGGTATCGATGATGATTAATTGTGTCATTTTAATCATTAGTTTTCCCAAAAAAAAAAAAAAAAAAAACATCTTACATTAATATAATATTTCTCTTTCCAAAATTTTTTTTGTAGGACTATAATGTCCTTTCCACCATCTTAAGGTTATACCTCAACATCATACCTACACTAATACATATATAATCATACATTATGATTAATGATTAATTGTGTTATTTTAACCATTAATTATATACATGTCATAACATGACAATTTAAATGCATATCTTAATACGTCAACATCATACCTACACTAATACATATATGATCATACATTATGATTAATTGTGTGATTTTAACCATTAGTTATATACATGTCATAACATGACAATTTAAATGCATATCACGATGGTTTAAATGGAAGTGATATAATGTATATTAAAACTAGTTTATTATACAAATCGTTATGCAATTTTATATAATTTAAATATTTATAATTAATTAAAATATATTAGTTTTCTGTTTAATAATTTAGTTTTATTTGCATAATCATAATCATAATCATAAAATATATATGAGGTAAATACATGTAAGTTTTAATGCCCTTACAAATTTAGTAAAACTTTTAGTTTAAAAGGATGAGGGATATTTATAAATGAAGACCTTATTCTTGAAGATAAGTTAAAGGAGGTTAAAAAGGTAAATGAAGCAAAAAAGGAAGGAAAATGAGTAATAATTAGGAAGTGCAAATCTATTATTTTGGATAGAGATTAAAAGGATAATAATAAATAGCAATTTGAGACACTTTAGATACTTTCTTTGAACTATTGAGGCTTTCCTTGGAGCAAAGAGTCTGCATTAAGTTGAATCCCAAGTGAAATTGATATTATATTTCTAGTTGAAACTTGGGAGCATGGGGAATCTAAGGTCCCTAACATAGATGGATTTTTATTGCGGTTAACATGGAACAAAAAATCTTCCCATAGATGGGTTGGAGGCATAGATTTTTACATAAGAAAAAAATATTTATCCTTATATTCATCTTCATAAAAAATATTGTCTCAATAAGTTCATTTGGATCGAGATTTCAGATATTAATGCTAAGATTTATATAGCAATTTGTTAATTTTCACCTACTAATTCTACCTTCTGTAAAAAAAAAAAAAAATCTAAATAAAAATTATCCTTATAAAAGCTTAGAACAAGATATTTACAATTTGAGAAATGAAGGTGGTATCCTCCTACTAGGAGACTTTAATGCTAGAACTTCAATTAATCAAGATATTATGTTAAGAAAAATTCCAAGCCTAGTACTTTGTGGCTACACAAGGACCTTGTTTTAGCTAATAAATACAAGAGAAATTTGGAAGACTTGACCCAAAATTTATATGGCATTGAGCTAATTAAGATGTGCATTTCTCAATATCTAATCATTTGTAATGGTCTAATGAAGTGGCCAAAATCTAACGAGATGACTTGCATCCATGGGTTGTGTTGTAGTGCTGTGGATTATGTGATATCAGATATCCCTATTTACAACCAATTAATAAATTTTGACATTTTAAATGACCATGAGCCTCACTGTGATCATAGACATTTAACCATAACTCTAAACTTGACCATGCACAAAAACCCCTTTGAAGAAAACTATGGTAGCCAAAGGCATCTACTTTTTGAAAAAAATAAAACCGATCTTTCTTTAAAGGACTTAAACACCGAATTAAGTCTTATATCATATAAAAAAATATTTAATACATCTATAATAATTTTACAACAATCCTCTCTACCTCCATAAAATATTCTTGCGTAAAAAGAATAATAGAATTGTCAACCCTTGATATGCTAGCGAGTGTAAAATTTCTATAAAATCCATTAGGGATGTCTCTAATGAGGCTTCGAAATATGATAAGATTAATAAATACAAATCTAAAAAAAAAGGCACTACATAAATGGAAAGAAAGAGAATATTTTTCACCTCTCTAAGCTAGATTCAAAGAAATTTTGGAGGAAAATTATCACTTGTAAAACTAAGGAAAATTCTATGATTCTCTTGACAAACTAGAATTTCTACCTTGAAAATATTTACAAATCTCGTAATGTCTTGCAAACAAATCCAAAAGTTTCTACACAAGATGATATTTTTTCTATAGAAGACATAACATTTGGGATTATGCGACTTGCAAACGGGAAAGATAAGGACATTGAGGACTACCAAGATGAAATATTAAAAATTGGAGGGCCTGTTTTTATCCCTCACATACACAAGCTCTTGAATTTAGCAGTCAAGCATGGATTCCCTAAACCTTTGACTCAAAGTCTCATTGTAGTTATTTTTAAAAGTGGGGGTAAAAGAAATCCCTCTAATTATAGGACCATTATGATTATTCCCATTTAATCCAAGATATTTGAAGTATTTTGGAAAAGAATTAATCATATGACTAGAAATCCACTAAAAAAAAGTTAAATGTCCAACTAGTTTTAGAGGTTATCGTTCAATTGCGGACCACCTTACCATGCTTAGGATCATTGCAAAGGAATGTTATAACAATAAAACCAAACTACTTTGTTGTTTCCTTGAGTTTATGAATTCTTTTGATACCGTGTCTAAGACCAACCTTTGAAATAGGTTAGAAGAGCTAAAAGTTCCCTCCGATCGTAGAGTTGTTGTGGTAAGGTTGTATCAGAATGTTATTTCCAAGTTTAGTAGCACTGAGGGTTGGTGAGAAGAAATTAATTGCAATATAAGAGTCAAGAAAGGTTGTCCCTTATCCCCTACCCTTTTTTCAATTTACATTGAGAAGTTAGAAGATTTCTTGGAACCCGGAGGTTGTGTTGGAACCAATCTTGTGAGTATACTAATTATCCTTCTTTTCTATGCCAATAATATTGTTCTTATGGCAAGGAACCTGTATCACTTTAGTAAGCAGAATAGAATCCTTGAGGACTTCTTCTCTACTACAAGTATGACTTTAAACAATGACAAGTTTAAGGTTGTGATCAACAAATCCAACAAGATCACCTACGATAATTTTGCACATATGTCAATAATATCTTGGAGGAAGTGCCTTCATAAAAGTATCTTAGAATTGATATTCATAACAAGCTCAAATGGAGCTATATCATTGAAAAAAGGATAAATGAAGGATGGAAAGTGTATTATGAGCTTGCAAATAATTGTAAATTAGCAGACCTCTGGCCATGGGGTAAGAAAAAAATCCTCTTTGAAACTCTTTTCACTCATGTTATCTTATATGTATGTGAATATCGGGGATGCACTATCACTAGAGAATCCTAGAGAAAGATAAAGAAGATCCAAAAGAATTTTGTAAGTTATGCTCTCAAAATTAAGGGAAATACACCCTATCTTATCCTTCTCATCAAAGCGAGGAGAGTATATATATGATTAGGTACTTAATGTACAAAAAAAATTAAACAACATGGATAAGAATAGGCTCCCCAAAATTACTTTAGACTCTAGCCAAAATCACCAACAACTCAAGCGAGGATGACATCATGATGGCAAGTCTTGGTTAAATCATTGGGGAATAAAAGAAGAAGTTATTAGATAGAATATCAATGATATTAAAAATATTTTAGAAGCTAAATTTAATTTGAATCTATGGTGTGATAAATAATTAGAGGATAAAATAAAATTAAGATACTATAAGGAGGTGGTTAACCCTATCCTTGAAGATCAAAAGTATCTCTCTCTTTTGATTACCATAAAGAAGAGAATCAATATTGTTAAAATAAGAACTACTTCTCATGAGCTGCAAGTGAGCATTGGAAAATGCCCAAGATACCATGGCAAGAAATAGTCTTTCGTCTTTGTGGCACCAAGGGGGTTGAAGATGAAAAACACTTTCTCCTAAAATGCCCTCCATATATCAAAATGAGATTCCAATTTCCAAATATGTGTCACAATAGTGACCTTCCTAACCTTCTAAGTCATAAAAACTTTAGTGATCTTGAAACACTTCTCCTAATGCTTTTCAACCATCCAAATAACATTTTAAAGAAATCCAAGTATGCTATTGCATTTCTTAAGGTTAGATACACCAATTTTGATCTAAGTAAAGGTTAACCATCATCATCATAACAATTTCACTTAATATTATTCTTATCAATCTCTTTCTCTCCATATATATTAACTAAAAATATAAAATATTAATAAATTTACATTTAATTTTTAAAATATTTAATTAAAAAAAGAAGTTGACAAATAAACATTTTTTTTAATACCAATTAACATGAATCATAAAGGTTAAATCATTTTCACAACAATGGAAACTTGAACGAGGAAATAATGTAACTAGTAAGACCACGATCACTACCCTCACCACAATAGTACAGAAGAGCTTGAGCCCTTACCACAAGAATAGACAATTGATAGTGGAGATAATGTCATTTTTTTATTGTGGCCTCAATCATATATGCCATTTCAGTGCAAATAAAAAGGCACGGGTGATGAGAACAGTCCAATCACGGGTGAGAATATCTCCCTAACTTTCATGAAGGATTGTGCTTATATCTCGTACACTTCCTTTTGTTTCTCAGTGTCTTTTCTTTCTATTTTTAAAATCTTCCATGATAGACTGTAATATTTTGGCGCTATATCGGTCTTCTCTGCGAGAAGTGTCCAATTAATGCAGGACATGCAACTGTACTATTTTAAGAAGGGGCCACATGCACCCTCGTTTCCTTACACGTAAAAATTCTTCAGTCCCGCTCTCACATCCATCCCATTACTCAACCCATGTGCATGATCATGCGCTGAAACCATTCACTTTCATCATGGCAATTCGGAATTTACTCTTTCTCTGCTCTCGCCATTATTTCTACCGAGACCTTTAAACAGGCCAATCCAGCCGATTCTCCGCGAAAAAAAAAATGCTTTTAAAGTCAACAGCGGGTGGCCACTACAGGCTAAAGCTTAAAACTCAGAGGTCCAGACAACTCTGAAAAGARAAGAAAATAGGAGAGGCAGGGCTGTAGCAAAAAGCCATGGCTACCTATTATATACAAGATCAGTTGTAAAAGCCTCGATTTCCTCATGATGGGGATGCTCTGGTTCTCACGCAACACTATAAATCTAAAAGGGCGACAAGAAAAATCATTGAGGCGATATATATGTTGTTGGAAAGTAACATCTGCATCTGCACGCGCACCTGACGTGAACATCCTGCTACTATAAGATTTTATTTCAGTGCTTTGCTGATCCTGCAACAAACGAGAAAGTAAGGTTCGTTTAATAAAGCTCAAGCTATTAAGATTCATTGGTTTCGCATCTTATTCACATGTACGTAGGCATTAGGGTTTCTCCAATCCTTTTATTCACATATAGATAGACATTAGGGTTTCTCTCCATCATTCTAGGCCAATCAGAAAACACATGTACAATTTTTTTTTTTTATCACATAATATATTATCTTAAATCTATTTTAATTGATTTAATTTTGAATATACCATGGAGAGATATCAAATCCTTACGAATTGAAACTTTAAATTTGAAGAAATCTTTGCTTTTCTAATTGAGATGAATTTAGACTAGTTACACTAAGAAGATCAAAGCTTTAGATAATCATCATTATTTATATATTTTAATGATTTTATACTTTGAACTTTATTAAGTTTTATTTATAATATAGATCTATAAAAAAATCACTTAAAAAAAATGAAAATTAAGATTTAATGATGAAGAAGATTAATAATAATACTTTTCATTTACCTACACATGTTAGCTTTTAAATATTTTCATATCAATCATATGATAATGTTTGAATGGTTTTGAAAACCATTCAAACATTTGACTCTTGATACTATATATTTCTTTATTTATCAAATAAATGGTTTATTTTTCTAGTCTTTCTTATGTTCCTCATAATTTTATTTCATTTTATTGCATGTTTTCTTTTATTACATTGTAGATATCAATGCATTATAGATATCCTAATATTGCAATGGTTTTAATGTCTAAATAGTAAGACATGAATTACACTCAATTAAACAAAGGTGAACTTCAACTTCTCAAGTAATAATCTTTTTGGAAATATCATAAAAATTAATTTACACATTATTATTTTTCAAGTCATTTCACTTGATAGTTTGCACTATGTTGATGTTGAAATAAGTATACCTTATAAGCTAGGTTTCATTTCTTTAGTTAATGCCCTAAATCATTTTCATTGTAAATTGATTTTCAGTGTATCATCACTAAAATAAATTTACTGTCTTATTTTTTCTTATGACATCATTTAAATAATTATAGCTATTTAACTAACCTAAATCATTTTTCATAGTAACATCATGGAAATTAATGCATCTTATTATTTTCACTAATACATTAAAATGTGAAATTCACACAACCATTTATTATTTTTAATATATAATTAAGGTAATCTTGTAGCAATAAGAACCTGTTTATACTTCAAATTTATATAAAAATTTGCAAACATTATCAAAGATTCACATGATTCAAATTCTTGTACATAATGATGCTTTTATAGGTTTTGTGCAATTCCAAATTTTATATAAATACCAAACCCAATCAAATAAAGTGGTGGACTTCATCTAATCTATTTCCCAATACCATAATATGCTTTGCACTATTTTGATATTGTAATAAATGCATCAAATCAATTTTCTTAATATCATTTCTTCAATTGATTCTCTTAATCATTTGTCACCATAATATTATCACTAAAATCTATTTACAATATAGTTTTTAAAATCAACTCAAATGCTAGATTTTGTACAATTTTAAATATACACAAATCATTACCTTAGAAAAATGACCCTATAAATTTTACACAATTCAAAATTTGACCCAAATAATATAAAAATCTATTAAAATATCTCGAACACATTAAATTTACATAGAATTAAATTTAAAGAAAAATTTAAAACCTAGAACGAAACAATTAAATGATTCAAATTATATATTTTTAACATCATTATCCTTCCCACCAAAACATATAAAAGTAAGATAGATCTTCTTTTTAATAATGTCTTAGTTGACGGGGCAATTTAAAATATACACTATAGACATCTCATAAAAATTGGATGGATCTTCATCTTAATATTTTAGTAATGATGTCTTATTTCAGCAAGAAATTTAAAAGAAAAAGGCCATTTTTAAAATGGTTCTTCATTTCTAAATAGAATATTGCTGGGTCAAAAGAAGATGCTACGTGAACCAGGGATTCTGAGAGGGCTTGGTAGTAGATACCATCCCTTGGATGGTTCTATTTCTTCTTTCTTTTGCTCCTCTCGCAAAATAGAACCAACAAAATTAGTGAATAACTCTTCCATGAAACAACAAAATTGATACATAAATTTATCTAAACATATTTAGCTACATCTTTGCCATATTTAACTGTAAATCTCCTCACAACCCAAAAAAAATTAATACCCATTAACTTTATACCAAAAACATATTTAACAATGAATTGTTACACTTAAATTATATATAATTTTTAATTCCAATTACATAAGATCTTAATTCCATTTTTTAAAACTATTTTTCACCTATAAATTTGATATAATTTCTAAATTATAATTATAATTTATTTTTATAAAAACAATATTTTATTTAATATTTACTCAACTTAATTTCATTTATATTTAAAAATAAATAAATTTGAAAAACTAAACAATTTTTTTAACAACCCACACATCCATAACTTCACATTTATCAAGTCTTAACATAAATTATTTCACATGACCATAGTTATTTCAATTACTCAATAATAATATATTTAATAATTAAAAATTTAAATTAATATTCTCTTATATTATAAAGAGAAATGAATTTAACTAAACATTTATTATTTTAACTTAAATAATAAAAGTTTTTAATATCAAAATATTGAATCACACATTTTAATACAACTGAGATTCAAACTTTTTTAATTAATATTCATAAAAATAATAATATTTAATATTTTTTTAAATAATTTACCAATATAAAGTTCTAGGATTGTTTATTTTACTAAGTTAAGTACATGAACATGAGTGGGATCCTCCATGTTAACTTAGGGATTATATATCATATGAAATTTTCAAGTGGAAACCATGGTTAGGACATCCTACTAAGATGAGATTGATCCATATATATATATATATATATATATATATATATATATATATATATATATATAATTTTATCATTTTAAATATCAAAATTAAATGTAATAACTATTATTCTATATTTTTCAAAAAAAAATAGTTTCTTCTCATTGAGAAAAAAATATGATTAGTTACTATCTCTTAATAATGTTATTTTTTGAAATAAATTATTAGTGAATAAAGAAAGAACTTATTAAAATATGATTAGTTATTACCTCTTAATAATGTCAATTTTTGAAATAAATTATTAGTGAATAAAGAAAGAACTTATTATGATATGATCATATTAAAAATATCAATCAAGTTATAGTTAAGAAAAATTGGTGAGATAAAGAATTAGAGGATAGAAAAACAAAATACTATTAAGAGGTAGTTAACCCTAATATTAGATCCAAAGTATATGTCTATTTTAAAAATCATAAATAAGAGAATCAACATTGCTAAAATAAGAAGTAATTCTCCTTAAATGATGTGCATTTACTGAAATTAGATCTCAAATTCAAAATATTTATCACAATACAAACCCTCATAACCTTATAATCCATCAAAATTATAGTGATCTTGAAATACTTACCCTCCTAACCTTATAATCCATCAAAACTATAGTGATCATGTAGCACTTATCCTAATGTTTTTCGAGCATCAATATAACATTTTAAAGAAGTCAAAATAATCACTTACCTTTCTTAAATAAACCAATCTTAGTTTCATGGATATTTGTTGGATCACTGAGAGGGGGGTGAATCAGTAATAGAGAAATTTAATCCTTTTTCACCATAAAATTCAAGTGTTATATCAATGTAGCATTATCATCCAATAGTTGCAGAGTAAATAAACAATGAACAAATGAGCAATCACACACATACAAAATACACCATTGTTTTATGTGGAAACCCAAAGCGGGAGAAAACTACAATTTTTTTTTTCTTATATGTCTTTAAGAACTAAATTCATTGAAATCACCAACTTTCTTTGTTTTCCAGCTGCAACTGGAAGGAGGCTCCTACCCCATAGTTTCTAAGGCTACAAACTGAAGGAAGCTCCAACTCCCCAATTCTCTGACTACAACCTGAAGGAGCCTACAACTCCCTAGTTTCTGAAACTACAACCTGAGGGGAGCTCCAACTCCCCAATTCTCTGGCTACAACCAAAAGGACGCTACAGCCCCCTATGTTCTCTGGCTACAACCAGAGGGTGGCTACAACCACCTATCCTTGCCCCATCCAAACACCCTGAAATATAAGTAGAATGATGGAACCATTATCACACAATCACTGTGAGATATACTGTTCTAAAACTATACCAATCAACCTACACCAAATAACTTGTAACAACCCGTACCAACAACAAGCACCAACATGTACCATACATCAACCTATACCATCAATCTTATCAACCAAATCAAATCTGCTCACCAAGATCAATCACCAAGACAACTTTCAACCATATGTACAATATCACTACGATGTGCATCAACCAATCATACCACAACAACTCATAATCATCACCAAGATCAATATGTGCTTGTAATAATATACCAAGACAAGTATGCTACATCATCCATAAACCATGTGTCAACAATACTACTAACAAGTGCCTCCAACCATGTACCAAGTATGTACCAATCATGCATCAACTACGCATCAACTATGACTCATCAAGATATACCAACATCATCAACTGTACACCTTGTGTATGTGCCAACTCATCAACTACGTGTCTCAACCATGTACCCAGCATTTACCTCCACCAAAATCCCTTATCAATTTCATCATCCAAATATTATCCGATCACATATACATCAAACACTATACCACAAGTATGTACCTCAAACCATGTTCTAGAACCTCACTATTATACAACCTCTATATGTACCAATAACTTGACCAACATACCTCAACCAAAAGCCCTCAAACATGAACCAATATTAGACTTCAGTAGATCCGCCTCAGATCAACTCTACAACAAGCCATAAAATACCAAGAGGGCATCCAACATATTTCGAAGGAAAACACTACTTGTATGCAGGGGTGATTTTAAGGATGGAAATTTATTTTAAAATGTAGAAAACTTGGCGAATCTTACTAATCCTTCATATGCCAACTATAAATGTTTGGCGAGATTTTTGTAAAAATATTCAAATTTCTAAGGATTTTATATAGTTTGCATAAAATTTTGGCGATTTTAAAGTTAAAACAATTTTATCGTATAGAATTTGGGCGAATCATTTTTAGATTAGCGAACATTTATTTGGGAAAAACCATGGAAAATTAGCCCAGGAGCGAAATTTAGCCCCTAAAATCATCCCTGCTTGTATGAGAGCCATACCTTTTTTTCTTCTTGTAGCATTCTGTTGCCGCGGTTTTACTGTCGCGAATCCACTGCCGCGATTTTTATGCTGCACGTTTTCTGATATGGTTTTTCTACCCCACTTTTTATGCCGCACGTTTCCTACTGCGATTTTTCTGCCACACCTTTTCTTTTGTAGTTTTCCTACCACACTTTTTTTGCCACACTTTTTCTGCTGCAATTTTTCTCTATCAATAAATCCTGGCCAAATAACCTTTCACAAAAATAGATATTCAATGATATTCAAGTGTGTTTTAAGTGAGAGACC
The DNA here is from genome assembly GCA_032191745.1 of Picea mariana. Taxonomy (NCBI): domain Eukaryota; kingdom Viridiplantae; phylum Streptophyta; class Pinopsida; order Pinales; family Pinaceae; genus Picea; species Picea mariana. Next base: position 14,426 of record JASDQU010199036.1, read on the forward strand.
GTTGCCTCTTATATATACTTTTATGTAGCTTCTTCAAGGGGCTACCTTCTAACCATATTAAACCACTTTCCTTATTTTAGGGTTAACCCACTTATAACCACTTGTCCACTTAACTTAACCACTTTCCATAGTTAGTACGTTCTCCATTAACATTATTATTTAAATAATTTCTTCTTTACAAACACTTTGACTACTTTGACCTTTTAGGGCTTCTAGATGACTCATGAGGGTTGTCCAACTTCACATGGTCATAACTCTCTAATTGTGAGGAGTTATGTGACGTTCCACATACCACCAAAAATGGAATGACATGTACTATCCATCTAGAATAATCTTACCCATAAATATATCAAAACTCATATCATTATCCATAAAAAAAAATTGGGTCCATTACTCAAACCTTTTTGCTACCGGAATTCGCTACCAAAATTTCTTGAAGGGTTGACATCACTGACAACCAACCCAATTAATCAACAATGTCCCCCTTTGGAATTGATGGAAACACTCTCATGCAATACTGAAGTCATATCACTCATGATCTTCATATGACCATCTCTCCCACTCAAACCATGCATCTGATAAATATCTCCCCATTTGTCATCAAAGGAAAATGTATCTTTACATATGGGGTTGCTCCCCCTAACTGAACTGTCCTTGGGGATACTCCTCCCGACTGAACTCTTTCTGAAACTGAACTCCCAACCTGAACTTTCCTCTTTATGGTGCTTCCTCATGTAAATCTAAGACATATAATATTATCATTCAAAAGCATTCATTTTGGAGTATAAATTACTCTCAGTCTCCGGTGAAGATACTCAAAGGATTCCCATGGAAGCGGTTTTGTAAAGATGTCTACCACTTGTTCTTTTGTTCCCACATATTCAACTCTAATGTTATTCTTTTCAACATGTTCCCGTAGAAAGTGATACTTGATTGGAATGTGCTTCATCTTGGAGTGCATCACTGGGTTCTTTGAGATACTAATCGTACTTGTATTATCAAAATAGATTGAAATGGGCTCATCATACTAAACCTATATATCTATCAAATTTTGTTTCATCCATAGAACTTGTGTACAACATGTTTCTATTGCAATATATTATTCTTTCTCTATAGATAAGGATATTGATGATTGTTTCTTGCTTAGCCATGATACTAAACACTCACCCAAGTAGAACGATGCTCCGTTGGTGCTTCGTTGGTCATCAATGCAACCTTCCCAATCTACATTTGTTTAGGCAATAAGTGATAGATATTTTCCTTTCGTATACCATAATCCAAATTCTTATGTTCCTTTGAGATATCTGAAAATCCTCTTCACTGCTACGACATGTGTTTCCTTTGGTGTTGCTTGAAATTCTGCCACCTATCCAACTGTCTACATTACATCTAGTCTAGATGATATCACATATAGTAAGATACCAATCATTGACCTGTATAGCATCTGGTCTGTAGACTTTGAATCATCATCTTTTCTCAACTTGTGTCTGGTTTTCATAGGAGTCGTAACTGGTTTGCAATCTTCCATTTTGAACCTCTTTAGCATTTCTCTGATATACTTAGTTTGAGAAATAAAAATTTCTCGATTTCTTTGACGTATGCAAGACCCAGAAAGAATGATAGTTCTCCAAATAATGACATTTCAAATTCATTATTCATATCCTTTTCAAATTTTTGGCTTACCTTGTCATCATTGCTTCCAAAAATAATATTGTCAACATAAAATCAAATTAATAAAATACTATCTTGAGTTACCTTGATGTAAAGGTTGTTGTTTGCAATTCCTTTCTTGAACCCTCCCCATTGTAAATATTTATCCAGTCTATAGTACCATGCTCTAGGAGCCTGTTTTAGACCATACAAGGCCTTCCTCAATTTGCACACATAATCTGTGTTCTCTGACAATTGAAATCCTTTTGGTTGTTCGATGTAGACTTATTATTCATCTTATGCTTCTTCTTCGTAAAGTTGTTCCATTGATTCATTTTATTCTTTCTTTAATTCTTGTCCACTTGTTTCATCAATTGTTACATTGATGCTTTCCACAACTTTGTTCAACCTTAGATTGTAACACTTGTATGCTTTCCTTGTACTTGAGTATCCAACAAGTACTCATTTTTCCACACTGGAGTCAAACTTTCTCATTCTTCCATATTCTCTTTTGATGTAGCATCTTCTTCCAAATACTCTAAAGTGTTTCGCATTTGTTGGTCTTCCTTTCCATAGCTCATAGGAAGTTTTGTCATTGTTATTTTCGAGCATTAATCTAGTTTCAATGTGAACGGTTGTATGCACTACATGTGTCTAAAAAATATCTATCAATTTTGAATCCATTAGCATTGTTTGAGTCATTTCTTATGTAATTATTATCCATTATGATAATGTTCCTTTGTCTCTGAACCAATCTATGAATCCATGCTCTCATCCACTATCATATATCTCTCCAAGCATGATAAGTGTTCTTATGAATCCATCTATGTCCATATTGTCCAAGTCTCTACTGTACACTTTCCATAATCTTGACTCATTTATCATCATACTATCATGAAGTATTCACTACTACAATTGATTGTACTTCTATTAAATAACTTCTCTAGATCTATCTATTCAAACTCTGCAAGTTTCTCAAAGGGTGGTTCTTTGGTCTGTCACAACTATAGCATAAACTCCCCCTATATAATATTCATGTTACCTAGGAGTCTCTAAGTCGGATGGCTCAGAACAATTCCTACTCTGATGTGTATTCATCATCATATTCATTGGTAGATTCATCATCTCTCTGAGCTCTAACTTCTTTCTTTGTGTTCTTGGATTCATCTTTCACTACAATGCTTGAAAGTACAATCTCTTGAACTTGTTCCTTATTTACCCATCCTTCTTTTCTTTTAGTTGTTTTTCAAACCTTTCTCTATTTGACATCTTTCTTTTTCTCTATAGAATTTTCCTGATATCGTTTTATTGCCAATATTTCGATCTCTGGGACCTAGTCTTTGTTCACCAGTTCTTCGTGTTTTCTTATCCATACTTTCTTACATATGATATCATTGTTCTCTTTCATATAAGTATCAATCATGCTTCTACAAACACTAACTATTTATCCATAGTTATGACATTTGTAACATTCAATGTTACGTGGGGCCAGATAGGCATTTCTTGCTTGAACATTTATTTTATAATCTCTGCAATATGCAACCTTATGTCCAAAGTTAGTACAATAAAAACAATGACCATAAAAGAAATTTTCATACCTGGGAGTGAATGATTTTCTTTGTGGCATAGTCCTGTTGAATTTTTTCCTTGACTGATCATGATCATAATTGAAACTTCTTTGTGGCTTGAACATTGATGGTCTTCTTGAAGATGTATCTTCAATACTTTTCTTAGATTTTGGTTGCCCATGATTCCTTCCTTTGAGTACTTCTTCATACCTTTTTCTATTTTCTTCATTCTTATTTTAGAGCAACCTAGAGTGCTTCTCTTCATTCTCTATAACTGATGTAAATGTTTCTGTCTCTTCAAAGTTCTTCTTGAGATTGATGATTTTACTTCTCAATGTGACAACTTCTTCTTCAAGCTTCTCAACCTCTTCTTCTTTATTCATTATCTAAGACTTCATGACTTCTTCTGTTCTTTTCTCTTCTTCAAGATGAATTTTTAATTTGATTATTTCCTCTTCAAGTCATTTCTCTTCTTGACCAAACTCTACTTCAAGATGGTTTAGATCATTAGTTCTTTCCTTAAGATGATCTGTCAATATATTCTCTCTCATTTATGCTTCTTCCTTTTGTTCTTCTATGTTGGTTTCCAAATACTACTTTTGATATTAAAGATCTTCTTATATCATTTTGGCTTCATCTAGCTGAGTTATTAAGTTCTCAATGGCCTGTTGGGATTCTTCAAAAATGTGAACACTTTCCTTTTGTTTCATCAATTCTCTCTTGAGTGATTGTTTTTCTTCTCTTAGTTCATCTAAAACACTAATCAATTATGCTTCACAATTGTATTCATTTTCAATTAGTTTTTTTGTCTCATTTCCTTCATGGCATTATATTTCAATATGTATGTGTTTTTCACAATTAAAGTAAAACAACATACCTCTGGTGATTATGTACTCTTCATCTCCTGAATCTATTCCACATAGTGAACACAATTCTTCTTGATATGTATCTGCATCTTCTTTGGCATTTTTTGAAGCTATGATGGGTGAAGAATATATGTCAACTCTATATCAGATCTACTCACCAAGATCAATCACCAAGACAACTCTCAACCATATGCAAAATATCACCACGATGTGCATCAACCAAGCATATCACAACAACTCATAATCATCGCCAATATCGATATGTGATTCTAATAATATACCAAAACAAGTATGCTACATCATCTATAAACCATGTTTCAACAATACTACTAACAAGTACCTCGAACCATGTACCAAGTATGTACCAACCATGCATTAACTACAAATCAACTATGACTCATCAAGATGTACCAACAGCATCAACTATACACCTCATGTATGTGCCAACTCATCAACTACTTGTCTCAACCATGTACCCAACATGTACCTCCACCAAAATCCTTCATCAATTTCATCATCCAAATCTGATCTAATCACATATAACTCAAACACTATACCACAAATCTGTACCTCAAACCATGTGCTAGAACCTCACTGTTATACAACCTCTATCTGTACCAATAACTTCAACAACATACCTCAACTAAAAGCCCTAAAAAGTGAATCAATATTAAAGTTCAATAGATTTGCCTCAAATCAACTCTATAGGAAGCCATAAACTCCCAAGAGGGAATCCAACATATTTATAAGGTAAACCCTCAACTTGATTCATAAATTCAACACTACTCATATTATAACCATACATTTTTTTCTTCTTGTAGCATTCTGTTGCCGCAGTTTTGATGCCACAAA